>VXCM01003133.1:46616-62527 GCA_014773175.1 Lucifuga dentata | reverse complement strand
ATCACTCTGTCTGACACTCTCTTCACCTCCAGTACATTCCTAACAAACTCCTCCTTCAAGATAACAATAATATAAAAATATTATATAAATCACTATATCATAAGTCATGACATCATGTAAATCTAAATATATACACCACATTATTGTACAAATCACAATATCACTCATTAAATCTCTGATCACTGTAAAATGTAAAAAAAAAAAAACTTCATTTGTCACAGTTTTACCATAAACAGTTTGATTTTAACTGCTGTATAAATTATCTGCTGTATAAATAATCTAATGTATAAATTATCTGACGTATAAATTATCTGCTATAAAAGTTATCTGACATATAAATTATCTGCTGTATAAATTATCTGACGTATAAGTTATCTGACGTATAAATTATCTGACGTATAAATTATTTGCTGTATAAATTATCTGACATATAAATTATCTGACGTATAAATTATCTGACGTATAAATTATTTGCTGTATAAATTATCTGACGTATAAATTATCTGATGTATAATTGCTGTATCATAACATTTAGTCAGGATTCCATGACGCTTCGTCTGAGTTTTTGCTCTGATTTATGCTTTTTGTGTTTTTTCTCAGCCACCTGCAGGGGGCGCTGTTGGCAGAGACAGCAGGGGCTTAAAGAGGAGCGCTGAGGACAGTGACAGCGAGCCTGAGCCTGAAGATAATGTCAGGTACATCCTGGGAGGGCGGGGTCACATCTGAGGGCAGGGTCAGTGCGCTGATGTGGACAAATCACAGGATAGCATCATGTTAGGGATATCGTGCTATGATCCACACTCTACTCACGCACACACACACACCTCAGTGTGTGATTGATATTCCTGTGAATTCCTTGGACTCTGTGTCTAAAGCCGATAAATCCGTGAGGGTAAAAGGTCATGGAGGTTTTGCTGCATGGTGGCGCTCTCAGGATTCACTTCACAGAGTTAGAGAAGGAAGAAGTTCCACACATTAAAGTGAATTTGTCAGCCTGTGGACCCACGCCGTGCTGCAAGCAAACACGTCATGCTGCATGTAGACACGATGTGCTGCGCATATACACGTCATGCTGCAAGCAAACACGTCATGCTGCACGTAGACACGCCATGCTGCAAGCAAACATGTCATGCTGCGCTTAGACACGATGTGCTGCATGTAGACATGTCATGCTGTGCGTAGACACGTGCTGCGCGTAGACACGACGTGCTGCACGTAGACACGTCGTGCTGCACATAGACTCATGCTGCGTGTAGACATGTCATGCTGCACATAGCCACGCCGTGCTGCAAGCAAATACTTCATGTTGCGTGTAGACACAACATGCTGCACGTAGATGTTATTCTGCATGTAGACACGACGTGCTGCAAGCAAACACGTCATGCTGCGTGTAGACACGATGTGCTGCTTGTAGACACGTCATGCTGTGCAAAGACACGACGTGCTGCGCGTAGACACGTGCTGCATGTAGACATGTGCTGCACGTAGACACGCCATGCTGCACATAGACATGTCATGCTGCAAGCAAACACGTCGTGCTGCGCATAGACACGTCATGCTGCAAGCAAACACGTCATGCTGCATGTAGACACATGCTGCGCGTAGATGTCATGCTGCAAGCAAACACGTCATGCTGCTTGTAGACACATGCTGCACGTAGACATGTCATGCTGCGCTTAGACACGATGTGCTGCGTGTAGACACATCATGCTGCATGTAGACATGTGCTGCGCGTAGACATGACGTGCTGCAAGCAAACACGTCATGCTGCGTGTAGACAAGATGTGCTGCAAGCAAACACGGCATGCTGCGTGTAGACACAATGTGCTGCAAGCAAACACGTCATGCTGTGCCTAGACACGTCATGCTGCGTGTAGACATGCCGTGCTGCAAGCAAACAGATCATGCTGCGTGTAGACACGTCATGCTGTGAGTAGACACTTCATGCTTCATGTAGACACGCTGTGCTGCAAGCAAACACGTCATACTGCTCGTAGATGTCATGCTGCGTGTAGACACGTTATGCTGCGTGTAGACACACCGTGCTGCAAGCAAACACGTCATGCTGCGTGTGCCGTGCTGCGCATAAACACATCGTGCTGCAGACAATAAACCGATCCATAATCAATGACAGCATCAGGAAAAAAGCCTGGTTGTTGTTTTCAGGGTTGCAACTTTCCTACAATATTTCTTTAGATTTTGTTGAGACTTTAAAAAATCCTACTACAGTAAAAATCATACATTTTAAATTAAAACATCATTTTCAATAGACCTTTTTAAATTGTTTTAAGTTCTCTGTAATTTTAAAGATTTAAAAAAAAAAAGTGATTTGAATTTGTATTTGTGTGCTCTGTATTTGATGACATAAACACTCAGGTGCGTTTTTACCTGCCTGCATATGCTGCTCCTCAGTTGTCATGGTAACGTCTGATTGTAGTTTTGGAGACTTGCTGTGATTCTTGGAGATTCTTTGTCTACTGGAACCTTCATCCTCATCCTCATTGTGTGGAGTTAACACACACACAGGTCCTCTTCAGGAACATTCAGAAAAATATCTAAGAGTTTATTTCTGCATTAATTAAACATATTTTTGTTAATATTTGAATGAAACATCGAAGGAAAAACATTCAGACTTTTTTTCACACACATTTTGCTTTTATGTACCAGGTGCCAATGTTAGTGAGGAAACTGAGATATGAATCACTTCTAAAAGAAGATGGACTTGTGATTGAGGTGTGACAGCTTGTGCACATGTATGTTGATGAGGTAATAACACGCGTGACACTGCAGGTTGTGGGAGGATGGCTGGAAGCAGAGATACTACAAGACCAAGTTTGACGTGGATGTGACTGATGAAGGTTTCAGGAAGAAGGTGGTGCAGTCATATGTTGAAGGTCTCTGCTGGGTGCTGCGCTACTATTACCAGGTAAGAATTCATCAACATACATGATAATAACATCATGTATGTAACTCTGTTCATGTATTCATTTAATCATGATTTATCAGGACTCCAGCTTCATTACATCTTTATTTACATTCCAGATTTCTTTGTTAAACACAAACTTCTTTTTATTAGTATTCTTGGAGCGTTGCTGCCCCCTACAGGCTGCACGTGGCATTAAAGTGCCATACGTGTTATTTATTGTCGCTCTGCATCTTTATTTTAATGTTCAAGACATTTAAATCTGCTCGGCAAGTTTTACAGAATGTTCACTTTGTGTTTTTTTTATTTTTTTTGTTTGTTTGCACGATTTCTCACAAACAGATTTCATTTTTTCATGTAAATATCACCAATATGTGGTCACTTAAACAGATTTTTTCACTCAGAACTGCTAAAATCAAAGAAAAATCAGCATATCTTGAATAGGCCACGCCCCTTCTCGAGGACAGGCCACACCTCTCTCAGATTCTCTCTCCTTTAGAATTTGATGTTTTTTCATCAACAAATATCGTCCAGAGTTTATGTACACTGTGTGTTTAATGTTGCATATGAACACAGTGTGTGTGTAATGTTGTGTATGTACACATTGTGTGTGTGTGTGTGTGTGTGTGTGTGTGTGTGTAATTATGTACACACTGTGTGTGTAATGATGTGTATGTACACGGTGTGTGTAATATTGTTTATGTACACAGTGTGTGTGTAATGATGTGTATGTACACGGTGTGTGTAATATTGTTTATGTACACACAGTGTGTGTGTAATGTTGTGTACACACTCTCTGTGTGTAATGATGTGTATGTACACACAGGGCTGTGTGTATCAGTGTTGCTGTGAGTTCTGTAACATTGTGTACCGTTGTGTTTTTGTTTTGTGTGTGTGTGTGTGCGTGTGCGTGCGTGCACAGGGTTGTGCGTCGTGGAAGTGGTACTTTCCGTTTCATTACGCTCCATTTGCGTCAGACTTCAAAGAAATCGCAGAAATGTTCAGTGAATTTGAGAAAGAAACTAAACCGGTAAGATTTCTGTTTCTGCTGCTTTTATTTTTTGTTTTCTTGTCTTCTTGCTTATTTTCACCTTCTTTTCCTTTTACTTCTTTGCTTTTCTTTTGTTATATTCTTTAATAAACAAATAAACAGGCTATCTGATAACATGCTTGACAGTTTAGAAAATTAACATTTAGTATTTATTTATATTTGTTTTTTGTGCTTTTTTTAATGTTAAATTTCTACAGATCTGTCAAACTTCTGTTAAAATCCAGCAGGCGACGTCACGACTCTCTCACCCAGCACTTTGTGACATCACGATGTTCATCGCACATCAATGATTTTAAATAATTAAAAAATAAAGCAGTGATATTAACATAAAGAATCGTACAGTTAAACTGAAAATTTTAGTTCAGTAAATCATTTTTTAAAATTCTGATTCATGTTCCCTTCCTACTGCGTCTATCCTTCCTGTTTAATTAAAAGTGTGTGTGTATGTGAATTTACAGTTTAAACCTCTGGAGCAGCTGATGGGCGTGTTTCCTGCTGCCAGCGGGAACTTCCTGCCGCTGACGTGGAGAAACCTAATGAGTAGTCCGGTTTGTTTTCACGCCTGAAAAATGTTTGATGTCTGGAGACAAACATGTCCAACTGTCCATGTCTTATCACGTCTTCCTTTCACGCAGGATTCCTCCATCATCGACTTCTACCCCGACGACTTTGCCATCGACCTCAACGGCAAGAAGTATGCTTGGCAAGGTGAGTTCCTGATGTGACGCAGGATTAAACTGCGTGTAGATTTCAGTGTTTGTCATCACGTTACTATCATGTGGAAATCATGTTTTACACCTCATCAAATATTAGACAAACCTCATTTTCCATTAGGTCAGATAAATCAAGTTTAAGTTAGTTATAGAAAGAAGATGAAGTTTTCCCTGAACACGGTCTGACAGGCTCACTGCAGATTATTAACATTATTATTTATGTTGAAAATGGAAAAACACCAGATTATACTTAAATTTGTTTTCCATATGAGACATTTAGACAGCATTTAGGTTGTGTGTCTCTCCTTTGATCCTAACGTAAAATACTGCTGTGTTTACAAACACAAATTTTGTAAGCAGCATCAGTAAACATGAAACACGTGTGTTAGTATAATAATTAACACATAAACAGTTTGTTTCTCATGTTTGTTGATTGTCTTTAAATGTGGACAAAGCTCTGAATTTGATTGTAGTTTTATTTTGAAAGGTAAACCGTGCTGTATTTAGTATTCAGTGTTTCTGCATATGCTTCCTGTTTACTCGTGTTGTTTATTCATGCTTCCTGTTTCCTCGTGTTGTTTACTCTTGCTTCGTGTTTATTCATGTTGTTTACTCATGCTTCCTGTTTCCTCGTGTTGTTTACTCATGCTTCCTGTTTATTCGTGTTGTTTACTCATGCTTCCTGTTTGCTCGTGTTGTTTACTCATGCCTCCTGTTTGCTCGTGTTGTTTACTCATGCTTCCTGTTTGCTCGTGTTGTTTACTCATGCTTTCTGTTTATTCATGTTGTTTACTCATGCTTCCTGTTTCCTCATGTTGTTTACTCATGCTTCCTGTTTACTCATGTTGTTTACTCATGCTTCCTGTTTCCTCATGTTGTTTACTCATGCTTCCTGTTTGCTCGTGTTGTTTACTCATGCTTTCTGTTTATTCATGTTGTTTACTCATGCTTCCTGTTTGCTCATGTTGTTTACTCATGCTTCCTGTTTGCTCGTGTTGTTTACTCATGCTTCGTGTTTATTCATGTTGTTTACTCGTGCTTCCTGTTTGCTCGTGTTGTTTACTCATGCTTCCTGTTTGCTCGTGTTGTTTACTCGTGCTTCCTGTTTCCTCATGTTGTTTACTCATGCTTCCTGTTTGCTCGTATTGTTTACTCATGCTTCCTGTTTCCTCATGTTGTTTACTCATGCTTCCTGTTTCCTCGTGTTGTTTACTCATGCTTCCTGTTTATTCACGTTGTTTACTCATGCTTCCTGTTTGCTCATGTTGTTTACTCATGCTTCTTGTTTGCTCGTGTTGTTTACTCATGCTTTGTGTTTATTCATGTTGTTTACTCATGCTTCCTGTTTCCTCATGTTGTTTACTCATGCTTCGTGTTTACTCATGTTGTTTACTCATGCTTCCTGTTTCCTCATGTTGTTTACTCATGCTTCCTGTTTCCTCGTGTTGTTTACTCATGCTTCGTGTTTATTCATGTTGTTTACTCATGCTTCCTGTTTCCTCATGTTGTTTACTCATGCTTCCTGTTTCCTCATGTTGTTTACTCATGCTTCCTGTTTCCTCGTGTTGTTTACTCATGCTTCGTGTTTATTCATGTTGTTTACTCATGCTTCCTGTTTCCTCATGTTGTTTACTCATGCTTCCTGTTTACTCATGTTGTTTACTCATGCTTCCTGTTTCCTCATGTTGTTTACTCATGCTTCCTGTTTGCTCGTGTTGTTTACTCATGCTTCCCGTTTCCTCGTGTTGTTTACTCATGCTTCCTGTTTATTCATGTTGTTTACTCATGCTTCCTGTTTCCTCGTGTTGTTTATTCATGCTTCCTGTTTACTCATGCTTCCTGTTTCCTCGTGTTGTTTACTCATGCTTCCTGTTTCCTCATGTTGTTTACTCATGCTTCCTGTTTGCTCGTATTGTTTACTCATGCTTCCTGTTTCCTCATGTTGTTTACTCATGCTTCCTGTTTCCTCGTGTTGTTTACTCATGCTTCCTGTTTATTCACGTTGTTTACTCATGCTTCCTGTTTGCTCGTGTTGTTTACTCATGCTTCTTGTTTGCTCGTGTTGTTTACTCATGCTTCGTGTTTATTCATGTTGTTTACTCATGCTTCCTGTTTCCTCATGTTGTTTACTCATGCTTCCTGTTTCCTCGTGTTGTTTACTCATGCTTCGTGTTTATTCATGTTGTTTACTCATGCTTCCTGTTTCCTCATGTTGTTTACTCATGCTTCCTGTTTCCTCATGTTGTTTACTCATGCTTCCTGTTTGTTCATGTTGTTTACTCATGCTTCCCATTTCCTCATGTCGTTTACTCATGCTTCCTGTTTCCTCGTATTGTTTACTCATGCTTCCTGTTTCCTCGTGTTGTTTACTCATGCTTCCCATTTCCTCATGTTGTTTACTCATGCTTCCTGTTTCCTCGTGTTGTTTACACATGCTTCCTGTTTCCTCGTGTTGTTTACTCATGCTTCCTGTTTCCTCGTGTTGTTTACTCATGCTTCCTGTTTATTCGTGTTGTTTACTTATGCTTCCTGTTTGCTCGTGTTGCGTGACCTTACCATCTTGGTTTGCAGGCGTGGCGTTGTTGCCCTTCGTGGACGAGCGTCGGCTGCGTGCGGCGCTGTCTGACGTTTATCCCGACCTCAGCCAGGAGGAAGGTGAGCCGTTTCATTTGCCTTTCTTCTAACCGCTATGGCGCATATCTAATGTATGCAGGGTCTCTGCTCTTTGACCTTTGACCCAGCTGCTGTTTCTTCTGTTCACCAGTGAAGAGAAACAGTCTGGGAAGTGACATGTTGTTTCTGGGAAAGTGTCACCCGCTGTTCGACTTCATCCAGGAGCTTTACCAAGGAGAATCCCAGGAGGTAAACAATCCTGCTGCCTTTTAGGGTTACCTTTACCTTTACCTTCAGGCTCAACGAGTTTAGCATCAAACGGACACGTTATTAACCGTCAGCATGTCCATTTATGAGTCAAAGTTTAGTTTTGTGTTTAGACAGAAAACAACACGTATGAACATTTCCTCCTTAGATTCGTTTTTAAAACAGGAAGTGCCTACTTTTATGATGGCAATGTGCTGGAATCACAGTTACCAAGTGTAATGGAAGCTTCTGTGTGTGTGTGTGTGTGTGTGTGTGTGTGTGTGTGGCAGATGGTGTGTTACCCTGCAGCTGTTTCCTGCCCTGTTGCAATTGATTATTCATGTGTTGTTTGGACTTATATTTGTGTGTGTGTGTGTGTGTGTGTGTGCATGTGCGTGTGCGCATATGTGCATGTTGCAAACATCACACATTCAAACAGAAACAACTTTGTGGTCATCATAACTTCAACAAATGATCAGTTTAAAAATAAACTCAGCAAACAATATTCTACATGCATGTTTCCGTCTCAGTAAACAAAATAGCTAATTAACCTAATTAAAATTAATACCTAATTAACAAAAAGGTAAATATGTTTCCTGAGATGATTTTTGTTTGAGATGATCTGTGTTTATCTGAGCTCTGGTGTTGTAATTGTGGGTTTAAAGGGTTTAAAGCTCATGTTTAGTTGTGTTTCAGTATTTTAAAGCTCGCGTTTAGTTGTGTTTTAGTATTTTAAAGCTCGCGTTTAATTGTGTTTTAGTATTTTAAAGCTCGTGTTTAATTGTGTTTTAGTATTTTAAAGCTCGTGTTTAGTTGTGTTTCAGTATTTTAAAGCTCGTGTTTAATTGTTTTAGTATTTTAAAGCTCATGTTTAGTTGTGTTTTAGTATTTTAAAGCTCGCGTTTAGTTGTGTTTCAGTATTTTAAAGCTCATGTTTAGTTGTGTTTTAGTATTTTAAAGTTCATGTTTAGTTGTGTTTTAGTATTTTAAAGCTCATGTTTAGTTGTGTTTTAGTATTTTAAAGCTCATGTTTAGTTGTGTTTCAGTATTTTAAAGCTCGCGTTTAGTTGTGTTTTAGTATTTTAAAGCTCGCGTTTAGTTGTTTCAGTATTTTAAAGCTCGCGTTTAGTTGTTTTAGTATTTTAAAGCTCATGTTTAGTTGTGTTTCAGTATTTTAAAGCTCGCGTTTAGTTGTGTTTTAGTATTTTAAAGCTCGCGTTTAGTTGTGTTTTAGTATTTTAAAGCTCGCGTTTAGTTGTTTTAGTATTTTAAAGCTCGTGTTTAGTTGTTTCAGTATTTTAAAGCTCGTGTTTAATTGTTTTAGTATTTTAAAGCTCATGTTTAGTTGTGTTTTAGTATTTTAAAGCTCGCGTTTAGTTGTTTTAGTATTTTAAAGCTCGTGTTTAGTTGTTTCAGTATTTTAAAGCTCGTGTTTAATTGTTTTAGTATTTTAAAGCTCATGTTTAGTTGTGTTTTAGTATTTTAAAGCTCGTGTTTAGTTGTTTCAGTATTTTAAAGCTCATGTTGTGTTTCAGTATTTTAAAGCTCGCGTTTAGTTGTGTTTTAGTATTTTAAAGCTCGCGTTTAGTTGTTTCAGTATTTTAAAGCTCGCGTTTAGTTGTTTTAGTATTTTAAAGCTTGCGTTTAGTTATTTTAGTGTTTTAAAGCTCGTGTTTAGTTGTGTTTTAGTGTTTTAAAGCTCGCGTTTAGTTGTGTTTAGTTGTTTTAGTATTTTATAGCTTGCATTTAGTTGTTTTAGTATTTTAAAGCTTGTGTTTAGTTGTCTTTCAGTATTTTAAAGCTCACATTTAGTTGTATTAGTATTTTAAAGCTCGTGTTTAGTTGTTTTTCAGTATTTTAAAGCTCGTGTTCAGTTGTGTTTCAGTATTTTAAAGCTCGTGTTTAGTTGTTTCAGTATTTTAAAGCTCGCGTTTAGTTGTTTTAGTATTTTAAAGCTCGTGTTTAGTTGTTTTAGTATTTAAAAGCTCGGGTTTAGTTGTGTTTCAGTATTTTAAAGCTCGCATTTAGTTGTTTTAGTATTTTAAATCTCGCGTTTAGTTATTTAAGTGTTTTAAAGCTCGTGTTTAGTTGTGTTGTAGTATTTTAAAGCTCATGTTTAGTTGTGTTTTAGTGTTTTAAAGCTCGCGTTTAGTTGTGTTTCAGTATTTTAAAGCTCACGTTTAGTTGTTTTAGTGTTTTAAAGCTTGCTTTTAGTTGTTTTAGTGTTTTAAAGCTCGTGTTTAGTTGTGTTTCAGTATTTTAAAGCTCACGTTTAGTTGTTTTAGTGTTTTAAAGCTTGCTTTTAGTTGTTTTAGTGTTTTAAAGCTCGTGTTTAGTTGTGTTTCAGTATTTTAAAGCTCGTGTCTTTGGTGTTGCAGGGCACCGAGATTCCCGCCGAGCTCTGTCATGGAATCCAGGGCACATTAACGCTCGATGACGATCCCATTCTGCCAGATAAGTACGGAACGCCACTGTGGCCGCAGTTTCTTCATGAATGTTGTAACTCAGGGTGTCAGACTTGTCACACAGGGCCAAAATTAAAAACTGGGTTCCAAGTCGAGGCCAAACAGGGTCAGCCTTTGGTGAAAACAGACTTAAATTGGCCTCGTTTTCATCAGACAAATTAAGACAAATCGTTTTCTCGTTTTCATTAAGACAAATTATTCAGACACTAATATGAACTTCACTTTAACTGCTGCTCCCAACACATCTATAGAACTCAGAACAAACCAGAGGTATGAAAAAACAGACAAATGAGAGATCAAAAAAAATAATATGTCATCAGCAGTATTTCACTGACTCATTTCCAATGAAAACATCACAGACAATCAAAAAATAGCCAGAAAACTGTAATTTTTCTCAAAGGAAATCTAAATTTATCCTTTATTTTTCATTAACACCAACAAGCAAAATGAGAGTGATATTTTAAACATGATCATGCCTTCTTATGTTATATTCTTTAATTACGGCCACATCAGCTCTGCTAACGAGGCTAACANATCATGCCTTCTTATGTTATATTCTTTAATTACGGCCACATCAGCTCTGCTAACGAGGCTAACAGGTATATCCCTAATGACAGTAAACAGCTTCTCTAACTCCACCTGTGCTGGAAGCCTGTTTTCAGAATCCACCTTTCCAGCACCCCCCCCCCCCCNCCCCCCGTGACCCTCAACAGGACAAACGGGTTTAGAAAATGGATGGATGGATGGATGGATTTCTTCCATAGGCTAGCTTAACATTCATTAAAAGTGATGGATGGGCACAAAGGGGAGGTTGTGCTTGCAGGTGTTGATTGACACGCTGACTGTTGCAGTGCATTCTGGGATTTGTAGCATCCGTAATGTGCGCGCTATACACCAGTCAGCTGTTATAGAAAGTAGATATTATCTCGTGGGCCATATGGAACTGTTCCACGGGCTGGATGTGGCCCACGGGCCTCAGGTTTGACGTGCTTTAACTTAACTCTGATTTTATTCATTTGATGTTTTAGGACGGTGAAGTCTCCGATTCCCACGCTGAGAGATATTTCACACAACTCTGCCATCGGGTAAGACCCGCTCATTACAACATACAAACACATATGTACTTTATGTACATGTACAGAATGTACATGTATGTCTAAACTGTATGCACATGTACAAGCATGTGTGTATGCACACGTCTAGTGTATGTAACAACAGATAGAATCTTTTTATCCCTTTTTTTTTTTAATCAACATTTAAAACCAGAATCAGAGTTTTGACATTGTTTAAATAGTCAAAGTAAACAGTGATAAGTTGAACCGTGTTTTCTGTGTGTTTTCCTGTTTGTGATTATTATTATGATTATTATTTACTGTGACTATTCTCATTTCCGTGTCTTTCTGACTGGCTGACGTGTTGTTTTACAGAGTAAAATTTAAAGATCTGCAGTATGCAGATGGATTTGTGTTCAAAGCCAACATCCTTCCCGGAGCAAAGTGAGCCACTTTCACATCTATTTCATGTTTAACCAGATTTTACTTTAATTATTAAATTAAATAACGTTAATTAGTATTAGAGGTGCAGTTTTAATCTGCTGGGGTTTTTTTTCTCCCAGGATTCCCAGTAAAGTCCTGAAGCCTGGAGACTGGGAGAAAGGGAACCAAGAGCCGTGGAAACTGCAGCTGGGCTTCAACCCCAACAGACAGCAGGCTCACCTGGACCAGTCAGCCTTCAGGGCACTCAGGTAAATTCCGGTGAAACACCTGTTTCAGCTTTGAAGGGGAATCTGGGTGTCTCTTTATTTGATATGACAGATCCAGGTGGATGTGACAGCAGCGTAAATGCTTGTTAACATAATTAGCTGCTCATTTGAGAGTTCCTCCATTTTCTCTCTTCACTTTGTCGCGACCTGGCTCAGGGCCGTGACTTAAAGTAGGGAAGACACAGTTTCGAGCAATAAGGAGTTAATTTATTGCCATTCCAGGTGAAAATACAGACAGTAGTGAGCAGTGTAAATCGGATTGAGCAGGTGAGGAATGGAGGTCAGGGTGTCCATGTTGTCCAGAGGAAAGCTCAGAATCCACTGATGAAAGACGAGGCTTTAAGGCAGTGAGAGAGCACCTGGCTCAGGTGATACCAGCTACCCAGAGACTCCGCCTGCAATTACCTGAAACACAGCAAACAGAGCTAAAATACACAAAATACCAGAGCCAGAAACGCCCAGAACTTCTGTCTCTCTCTGGTCAGGAAGACTTCCTGTTATCATCAGACCATAGGTGAGAACGCGCGCTGAAGCGGAATGCAGGACAGGTTATTGCAGCAGTTTTCCTCCTTGCAGAAACATTCCCGGATAGACTCATGCAGAACACAGAGCGCCACTCCACGTTTCAGGACGAGCTATTCGTGACGAAACTTTCAGCGTGTTTGGGAGAATCAGGATTTCTCTGAGAATGTTGATTCACAGGTCGTCCACAGCGTCAGGTGTCACTTCATTCTTCTTCTACTTCATTTTCTACCCTGTTGGCTGTTGGTAAGAGAGCTTTGCCTCCACCTGCTGGATTTGAGGGACGATCACACGTCTGTAAGTGAGAACACGGTTGTTGTGGGTTTTGTCCTGTTCTTTGCTGAAAGTGTGAAAGGGGAAGTCAAGAAACACTCCCACACCAGGTAGTCCTGCTTTGCTCTGTGCACCTGTGTGGGAGGGGCTTATTATGATTGAAAGCTGTCACTAAATAGCCTCATTCCTTGTACACTGCAGTGAAAACTGTGCCAGGACGTAAAATAGATAAAATCTGGTGAATGTGATTGGTTCTTTTGTTTTTTTGAATCGTATCATTGTGCTCATCATTCTCTGCTGCTAAATTTGACAGTAATTTGATGGGAGTGTTTACATCTCACACCATTTTTCTCTGGCATTTTATTGGACATTTTTGTTGACCCGCCCTGATCCTTTAACCAGATTAACCACATTAAAGGACCATACCACCAATCATTTGAACCCAATAAATATCATATGACAGTCAATTTCAAAAATTTAGAGAAGTATTTACAGTAGTTTAGTTATTTTGCTAAATCCCCTAATCTTTCAAAATCAAATGTTCAGGTGACAGACACACTTTAGAATTAAGTGTTTCACCTGCTGACACACGTCAAATGTAGAAGTCACGGTTGTTTTAAATTCTCTGTAAAATTCGTCTTCTGCTGAGACCATATTTCGTGGCAGACATACATTTTCTTCTGTGTACTCCATGTTGGATCGCTAAAATTAAGTAGCTTTGACAAAATCCGAACAGATGATGGGTTGTCTGTGATGAATTATTTATCTCAGCACGTTTCAAGTCTTTACAAGTTGATTTTTATGTCGTACTGACAGTCTGGAAGGTTGGAAAAATAATTCTAAAATGTTCCACTTGATCAATGAAGATGCATTTACATCACATGGACGTCATCTGCATTGTTTCAAATTTTGAGTCATGTGAGACCTCATGATCAACCGTCAGCAACCGGCCGGTTTGGTGTCCGAGTCTGTAACATGTCCGAGTCTTTAACATGTCCGAGTCTGTAATGTGTCCGAGTCTTTAACACGTCCAAGTCTTTAACATGTCCGAGTCTTTAACACGTCCGAGTCTGTAACATGTCCGAGTCTGTAACATGTCCGAGTCTGTAACATGTCTGAGTCTTTAACATGTCCGAGGCTTTAACATGTAGGAGTCTTTAACATGTAGGAGTCTTTAACATGTCCGAGTCTGTAACCTGTCCAAGTCTATAACATGTCCGAGTCTTTAACCGTGTAAACACAGGTGTCAGACATACATAAAACATAGCTAAAGAGGATATAAACGTGAAAACATTCTGTTTGTGTTCAGTCTGATCTCTGATCATGTGCCTGAAGTTTTATCATTAATGTTCTGTGTTGATCTTAGATTGTATGAAAAATAATCTGATTGGTCCAGTATTTAATTCAGATTCAACAGAAGCCACATGTCAGTGTTTTATCTTTGAACGGGTGATAATTAGCCCAGATCCTGATTTGATGACTTATTAAAACATATTCAAGGTCAGAGGTCATATGACATGAACACATAACGGCTGACTGAGCAGAATAAAACACATATTTTATTCTTCTTACACTACTAGGACATATTTTCATTCATCGTGGATTCAGATGACCAGGAACGTTTACATGTTTTGTCCCTGTGAGTGCCCTGCGGTCCATGTAGAACATGCTAGTGACACAACATACATGAATAAAGAGTGTTTGAAAAAGTTTGGGTAAAGTTGTAACTGCTGATTGAGTCTTCAGACAGAAAGTCCTGATTAAATGTCTCACAGTCATTTTATCATTAAGGAAATGCAAATAACCGAACATCTGGCTCACTCCGCCGTGTCTGGAAATTAATTATGCATGGATTTGAAGAAATGTATTCCCGTTTTTCCTTTTCTGACCAAAGCGAACTGATAATTCAGGCAGTTATTTGTTTGATAGGTCCAAAGCAGCAGCTGCTCGCTGAGCGGCGAGACGGAAAACGAGGAAGAGTCTGAAAAAAGATCTGTCTTTTCTGTTTACATTAAATACAGCAAACCAGAACAAACAGTAAAACACAGAGATTCTGGTTTTGTTTCACAGCTTAAAGATTTGGCAAAATAACACGAAACTAAAAAACACTTTATATCGATTCTTTCAGTGTTAAACTCTGCAAAATGTTGTCGGGTTTTGTCTTCTAAATTATATTATCGGATAAAAACTGAAGACATTCTTTAAATATATATTACAAACTTAATGAGTGTATGAAAGGAAATGGGTTCAGGCTGACTTTTGACCTTTTGGCTCTGATACTCTTTGACCTCCACATGAAGCTTTGTGTAGCTGCCTCACTATAACATGTTGTCGTGTTGCTCAGCGTTCTGTAATTTCACGATTTGAAGCGTGTTCCTAAATCCCTCGTTGTCATGGCGACGCTGTAAGGACGCACATCCTCCATATAAAAACAGTAACGAGTCGTTATTTTTTTGGCTGGAGGTCAGGCAGATGCAGCTCGATGCATTTTCTACGTCATCTGTCTGCATTCAGGTGTCGTGATGCAGACGTCACGGCGGCGGCGTGAAGCCTCTTCAAGCGACTCCACAAGTTCGTGTTGCTACGAAATTATACTTCTGAAATGCGTATTTTGTAAATGTTCGTACTTTTATCGGCTTGGCTCCTTTTGCTTTTGAAGCCAAAATGAGTCCAAACATCTGAACCTGAAGGAGTCCCAGCTGCCAGGTTATTTTAATAAAGTTTGGTATTCTACGATTTCCGTAGTTGTGTAGTTTCCCACGTCATGCAGAACTTACGCTACTAGTGTTCAATTAAACACTAGAATGTTTAAAAGATTGATTTTTCTTTTTTTTTTTTTTTTTTTTTTTTATGAATCAATGTTGGAGTTGTTAAAATTTGAATCAGAATTAATTTAAAAATTGCTATTATTTTTTCTATAAAATGCAGTTTTATATTTTGGTAAATGGTTGTCGGTAACATAATGATTCATTGGACTCAAACATGCAAAACCACCGGTATGGTCCTTTATAGTCATAAGTCTGAATTTATGTAAATTAAATGAAATTGTGAGCTAAGTATGGAGATTTTCTTAATGATAAAAAGCATTTAGCAGTAAAATTTGGCTGCAGAAGGAAAAATAAGAAATAGATTATTTTTCCAGCTGAAAAATTTAATAAACAATAAAAACCGTTTACTTTTCTTATAAAATATTAATGTGTTTGTTCCTGCAGTCACAGTCTGAACAGAGATCATCATGGACAATACAGCAGCACGCCGCCTCCAAGGAGCTACCAGCCTGGACCGTACCGCCACGCCTACCCACGTACGCCACACACACACACACACACACACACACACACAC
>VXCM01003133.1:2612-46564 GCA_014773175.1 Lucifuga dentata | reverse complement strand
GGGTGGGGGGGGGGATCCTGTCAAGTGTCTGTGGCTCCTGAAGCCAAAGTTCAGCCTGATTTTTGAGGATCTGCTGCCTCCTGCTGTGAGGAGGCAACACAGCTGCCTGTGAGGCAAGATGCAGGGGTTAGTGATCCTCAGCATGCACACAGTTCACACAAAACACACAAACACACCACGTCTCATTGTCATAGTGGTTTGTGCTACACTGCAAAAAAAAATGCTGCACTTCAAACAATGCATTTTGTTTACAGTACAGCATTTTTTTTACAGTGAAAAACAAAAAATGCTGCAACAAAAAAATGCTGCACTGTAAAACATAAAAAATGCTGCACTGTAAAAAAATAATAAAAATGCTGCACTGTAAAACATAAAAAATGCTGCACTGTAAAAAAATTTTAAGAAATGCTGCACTGTAAAAAAATAAAACAAATGCTGCGCTGTAGAACAAAAAAATGCTGCACTGTAAAAAAATAATAAAAATGCTGCGCTGTAAAAAAAAAATAATAAAAATGCTGCGCTGTAAAAAAAAAAATAATAGAAATGCTGCNCGCTGTAAAAAAAAAATAATAAAAATGCTGCGCTGTAAAAAAAAAAATAATAGAAATGCTGCGCTGTAGAACGAAAACATGCTGCACTGTGAAAAACCTTCACTAGAACAGTTTGACTTGTGAAAATGTGACAGGACAAATCTGTAAACTATAAACACAAGAAAACAAAACCATAAATAAAATAATTAATAAATGTTCTGTTGTTGGGGCCACTATCAATCAGACTATTAATTTATTGATCGTTAAGTTTGATGAAATGTCCAAAAATGGTAAAAGAAAATTCCATCACGAGTTCATGAAGTTATTCTCTTTTCAGAGAAAAAAGCATGAAGAGTAAATTTACAGTACAGCATGAAACAAAGCAAATGTTTGACCTTTTTGTTGATAAATGATGATTGATTGATGATTTATGATGATTTAAGTTGTGTTTGATGGTTTATTGATCAATTTTCTGATGTTTTTTGATTGATAATTCATTGATGATTTAAGTTGTTTTTGATGTTTTATTGATTAATTTTCTGATGTTTTTTGAGTTAATTGTTTGATGGGCGTTATTGTCTGATTTTATTCGAGAGTTAATCTGAGGTTTATTCTTGGAGGAGCTGAACCGGACAGAAAAGGACTTTCTTGCGTTATTGGATCGGGGGCGGGGTTTGGTTGTAATCCAGTGGCGTGGGCGTGGTTTAGTCCTTTGTTGCTTTAGTTTGTGTCGGACCATGTTCGTACTTCAGAGTTCATTAAGCAGATTGACAGCTGTCCACTTGTTATTGTCTCCTTTGATTCGCGGGGACAGAAGAGGACAATGTGGCAGAGTTATAATTGGAGCCTGACTGGGTGGTCCACTTAAAGTTAGTTTGTGACACAAAGGTGAATGATGACGATGATGATGATGACTGCTTTCTGTCCTTCCTCACTTTAACTAAACCATTTCGCCAACAAATATACAGAAAAACTATTTACACTTTCATCTACTCAGATATCAAAATAAAGTCTTACACATGTTCAAAAGTTTGGAATCACACATAAATGCTTGTGTATTTGAAAGAATTTATACTTTTTCACCAATGGGCATTAAATTGATCAGAAATAATAGTCAATACTTTAGCAATAAGATATAATATTCTTTTGTTCTATCAAACTTTACATCCATTAAAGAATCCTCCGTTTGCAGCAGTTTTGCAGACTTTTTTCATTCTGCCTGTTTAGAAATGTTCTCAGAAGTCTGATTGGCTTACAGGACATTTTTCTGTGACCTCACGGTGAAGCCCCTCCCACACGGTTCATATCCTTCAATTGTAGGGTCAAAGGCCAGTTTCTTCACCAAACAAGCACTGCGTAGCTGAGAGCCTTCAGATCGTTGTCCTGCTGCATTATCGAAATGACATAACACAGAGCAGAAACTTTTCTGCTTCATTATTCCTTGTCTGTGAATCTGTGATCTTCCTAATATAACGAAACATAATTATTCATTTTTGCTGTGATTAGAATGTAAATTCTGATGATGAGAGTAAATGAGTTCCACCTTGTCATCCTAAATGTCTGTCCAGCTTGGTTTCGCTTGTTAGCTCAACCAATCAGACGTTTCAGCTTATTAAACAAACATGCAGGCGACTTGCAGCTGCTTATCACCATGGAAACGGCAAATGTGTGAGAAACGTTAGTGCTTTATTTTTAAGCGTCTTTGTGAGGAGCTCAGAGTGATGGAGACACTTGACAAGATACGCTAATAACACACACAGAGAGGGAGAGACATACAGATGTTTGAGTGACAAACACTATAAAAATCATCCATCCATTTTCTAAACCCGTTTGTCCTGTTGAGGGTCATGGGGGGGCTGGAGCCTATCCCAGNATCCATTTTCTAAACCCGTTTGTCCTGTTGAGGGTCATGGGGGGGCTGGAGCCTATCCCAGAGGTCATAGGGTGAGAGGCAGGGTTCACTCTGGACAGATCGCCAGTCTATCGCAGGGCTGACACAGACAAACACATTCACGCTCTCATTCACACCTACGGGCAATTTAGAGTTCCCAATTCACCTGACATGCATGCCTTTGGAGGAAGCCAGAGCACCCGGAGGGAACCCATGCGGACACGGGGAGAACATGCAAACTCCACACAGAAAGGCCCTGCNGCACCCGGAGGGAACCCATGCGGACACGGGGAGAACATGCAAACTCCACACAGAAAGGCCCTGCCCCGGCAGGGAATCGAACCCAGGACCTTCTTGCTGTGAGGCAACAGTGCTAAACCACTGCGCCACCGTGCCTACTATAAAAATCAGTTTGTCTTGAAATAATTTCAACAGAATCAGCATCTTTGTGGAATTTTCTAGAGAAAAGTCATGATGCGGAAAATATAAAAGCTTTAGCTTGACTGAGCATAGAGCTTTAAAGCATAGAGCTTTAGAGCATAGAGCTTTAGAGGGTAGAGTTTTAGAGCATAGAGCTTTAGAGGGTAGAGTTTTAGGGCGTAGAGTTTTAGAGGGTAGAGTTTTAGAGCTTAGTTTTAGGGCGTAGAGCTTTAGGGCGTAGAGTTTTAAAGGGTAGAGTTTTAGAGCGTAGTTTTAGGGCGTAGAGCTTTAGAGGGTAGAGTTTTAGAGCGTAGAGTTTTAGGGCGTAGAGTTTTAGAGGGTAGAGTTTTAGAGCGTAGTTTTAGGGCGTAGAGCTTTAGAGGGTAGAGTTTTAGAGCGTAGAGTTTTAGAGCATAGAGTTTTAGAGGGTAGAGTTTTAGAGTGTAGAGTTTTAGAGGGTAGAGTTTTAGAGCGTAGTTTTAGGGCGTAGAGCTTTAGAGGGTAGAGTTTTAGAGCGTAGAGTTTTAGAGCATAGAGTTTTAGAGCATAGAGTTTTAGAGGGTAGAGTTTTAGAGCATAGAGCTTTAGAGGGTAGAGTTTTAGAGCGTAAAGTTTGAGTATAGAGCTTTAGAGGGTAGAGTTTTCAAGCTTTTTTAAGTTTATTGGGTTCTTTCTTGACAGTCACAGCGTCTCCTCACCTGTTTGTGTCCACATATTCAGGTTCAGCTGGAATTTTGGAAAATCTGTGTGAACGTGTCGTCTTTCTTCTTTGCAGCTTCCAGACACAACAGTTTGCTTGGAGCGCCTCCACCCTTCCAGCCGCCGCCATTTCCACGGTGAGTCTGACCTTCATCTTCATCCATTCTCTTAATGTGAAGTTTTCAAACTGGTTCATGTCCGTGAGGATATAATCTAATTTGCAAAAGTCTGTCAAAGAATGAAAAAGATCAAAAAATGTACTGAAATGGTTGTTTATTTGGCTATGGTTGCATTCACAGGAAATAACATATTAACAATGCAAACAAAAACATTTCTGATGTTTCATCTTTTTAGAAACAAATTCCGTCTTTTCTGACAAATTTTAATCTTCTTAGAAAGTTTTAAGTTTTAAATCATTATTGTAGTGCCTTAAAGCACTGTCGAGCATTCAACGGGTCTTGGCCCCTGATCCTGATCCTGGTCCTGGTCCTACTCTGGCCCTGTGCAGAGTTGAGTTTTTTGTGGAGGAGGTTTATGTAAGTTAATGAAGCACGACTAATGCTGTTGGCGGTTTGAGTCTTCCTGCTCGCCGCCTCGCCGTCCTCACAGACTCTCTATTGAGTCCATCTCAGGCCTCTCAGGTCCTCATCAGGCTTTGGGGTTCAGCTCTTCAGCTCCTTTGTGTCGGCATGTCAGCGCAGGTCAGCGGTTATTAGCTGCACTGAAAACAGTTTCTTTATGTGGGACCAAATGAAATGCGGCAGGAAGTTGGAGAGCTGGATTAGAGACGGAGCGTTTGGATCCAGAATGTGATGTGGGTCAGTAATGAAGGATGGGGCTTGTCTTTAAAATGAAGGATTCACACATGGTCCCACGCTCTGTTTGCCTCCACACATATGTAAATATGTTTCATGTCATATTCGGACCTTCTTCATGTGAAGGCACCTCGTCTTCATCTTTTTGAACGACTTCATCCTCAGTAAACGCAGGTCGACGAGGATTTTACCGAGGTCACTGAAAAACTGCTGAGAGCACTTCAAAGTGTCGTAAAGTAGGTAAGAAAAAAGAAATAAACAAGGAAGGAAGGAAAGAGCAAAGGAAGAAGGAAAAAGAAGGAAGGAAAGATAGAAAACAGTGAAATATGAAAAAAAGGAAAATCAGAAAAGGAGTAAGGAAAGGAATGGAGGAAGAGGAGAAAAAGGAAATAAATAAAAATATGTTTATGGGATTTCATTTGTTTCTGTTATTGAATTATGCAGCTCTGCATAAATCTGATTTAAAAAAAAAAATTAAGTTCTTTTTTGTCTGTATTTTTAAATCTTTCAACATTTACATGCAACAAAAGTTCCATTTTCCTCTGACCTAGGTAATAAATCCATAAATAATTTGATTGATAAATGATGGTTGTCGAACAGATCAACATTACAAGATTTTAAGTTGATTTATTCACGAGAGGTACGGTCAGCCTATAAACATTCTGCACCAAAGGTCAAAGTTCATGTAACACTTACGTGACCCTGAAGTTAAATGCACAACGATCTGATCTGCACCAAGATTGATGAGCCAAGAGCTAACGTAAGTTTTCTTCCAAATGTCAGAAACTTTTAAGGCAACTTTTTATCGTTTCACACAAGAAACATAAACATTTAACTGCTTTTAGCTCCTCCTCCGCCAGCTTAGAGACTCCTGATTGGTCAGAAACTGAGCCTGGCTAATTAAACGTCTGATGCATCCTCGCTGGCCTAAAATTTGAAGCTACATTTGTTTTTTCAGAAAGTTTTCTTCTCTTTCACTTCACCATCAGCAAAACACAACAAAAACTTTCTCCCTTGTTTCCTCCATGTTGATGTCCATACGCCAGCGAAGCAATATCCAGTCAGATCCCTCCATTTCCCTCTAGCATAAAAATGCTCTGTGGCTTGTTTTTGTTTTGTTTTGTGTTGTTTTGGCTGCAGGCAGCAGTATGGAGGTCACAGAGGTCACGGCTGGGACCGGGCTATGCAGTCGCAGCAAACCTCCTACCAGCAAAACCTGAGCCGTGGGCATGGAGGGGCGGGGCCAGGAGGCCACCAGCAGCGCTATGATCAGCGTGGAGACGAGTGGCGTCAGGACAGCCGCAACCAGCAGCAACAGGTAGACACCGTAAACAGGATGTGGGCGGGGGGCAGAGATGTCGGTCTGTGGCTGAACAGGAAGTAATGGTAGCTACCTAATGTTAATTAGCTAACATTACATAGCTAATCGGAAAACTCCATAAAATGACATCAAAGCAAAAATCAAATGTGGAGGAATTGTGATTTTCTGGGAAAAACTTTAACTTCATTTACAAAAACAGAAAATATTTCACTGACTATTCTGAGAAAAACAACAGACTAAAGATGATGAACATACTGAGACTGAGTTTTGGTGAACTCATCCTCGACATTTGTCACCATTAGTTAAAAACATGAATAAATGAATCAATGAGGACAATAATGAACAACAATCAGGCCTAATTTTTTGTGGCTGAACAATGTTTATAAGTCAGATTAAAATAATGTCAAATCACTCAAGTGAACAAATTTAATTTTCATCAGCGTGAACATTTAAAATCCTTTAGTATTTGTCTGTAATCATTAATATTTATTTATTTATTTATTTATTTATTTATTTTAGGGTTACAGCAGGAGTTACCCTCTGCCACCCCCCTCCAGAAGATATACCTGGAATTAATTTAGCTAGGTTGTGTTTTTGTGTTTTGATTAAATACATGTACAATGATTTTTCTTCCCCTTTTTTTGCAGTAAAATCTTGTCATGTGATCTGTTATTTTTAAGGCTGTAATCTGATGGAGTCTCTTATGAACATCTGTATATTTTTGAGAGATTTCTCCAAAATGATCAAATACATGAAATTAAAATAACAATGATATTTCTGTGTATTTTCAATTAATGAAGCAAATTTTATTTTTAAGAATTGTTTTATTCTTACACAAGTTTTAGTTTCAGCAAAAGGAAAATATTCGTACAAGGTTTCTTGAACCGAATTGTGAGAGTTCATTTTCAAATCCTAGTTGTAATGTAGTTTTTTATTCTTAGACAAATTATAGTCAGATTTTGTTTGAAATAAAATTATTTTTTAAATTAATCTCCTTACAATAATAACCAACATTTCACAACACAATTTTTTTGCTGAAAATTTCAGACGCAAAATCTGCAGTCAAGGAAGCAGTTTGTCTTTAATATTTTCAAATGTCTTAAAACCTAAACATATCCAAAACGAAATTAAACGAAATAATTTAAAGTGGGAAATGTCGAATAATTAATGACATTCAATAATGACATTAATAGAGAGAGAATGTTGCTCAGGTACAAGAGTGAGATTTTCTGGTTTGTCCTTGTTCCTTAAACGCAGCATGACTTCATTCACATAAACTCGTATTTCGTTCTTGAACACTTAATTTACAATTTATTGTATCAAACCGCTTAAAGTTCGGCGTTCTTCGCTGAAAGCGGTTTTTACGCACGGAACGGTTCAGCACGGCCCGGCTCGGTCAGGCCTCCGCCGGTCCTCCTGCTCCACGTTCCTACCAAGTCCTCCCGTAGAACGGACCGGAGCCCATCATGCTGCCGTAGTCCATGAGCGCCGCATCCGTCTGCGTCATGTTGACGTGCGTGTGCGGTCCAAGCGGCGGGCTCGTGGACAGATCGTCCAGATCTCCGGTGGAGAATAGCGGGTTCACCGCCTGGGGGCCCGTCACGGGCTCCGAGCCGCCCTGCCGGGTCCCTGTCGTATTTGAGCCGCTGGTGTCGCTCCGGCAGGCCGTACCGTCCTTGCTGAGCACCTTATTGAGGCCGCCGTCTCGCTGCTGCTGGGCCACTTTATCGCGGGCCTGCCGCTTCAGCTTGTAGCGGTGGTTCTGGAACCAGATCTTGACCTGATTTGGGGTGAGGTGGATCAGGCCGGCCAGGTGCTCCCTCTCCGGAGCGGAGAGGTACTTCTGCTGCTTGAAGCGCCGCTCCAGCTCGAACACCTGAGCCTGCGAGAACAGCACGCGCCTCTTCCTGCGCTGCGCGGCGTGCAACGTCACCACCGACTTACCGGCAGCGTCTATCCCGGTCAGACCGCTGACCACCCCGGGCACGTTCATCCTGGTGGAGGCGCCCATGAACCTGGAAACTTAAAAGCAGGAAGCAAAACAAAACCGGTGAAATCCTGAATTTAAACATAATCAGAGCCGGAAACGTTCAGCCAAAACAAACGTGAATTTAAAAAGAAACTTAAAAAATAAAAATAAAACGAACATTTCCTCCACAAAAAGTGAAGCAGTCCGAACAGAAGTATAAAAGTTTTTTTTTGATATTTAACAGCAGGCCAACGATAAATATGTGATAATATAAAATAAGAAAAACGTTTTAAGTAAATGAACGTTTGCGCTCATTAGCTGAAACTTCATAATAAAAGATGTTTTAAAAAAACATTTAATTACCCGAAAATCTTTTTAATCACAAAGTTTTGATAATATCTATATATATATCTAACGCGAAGATGCCTCATAAACAAACATATTGGAAATATTCTTGATAAATAAATATTACAAGGAAGAGAAAAAAAACTGATATCAAACAATAAAAATAAAAAATAATTATGTAAGTTAATATAAAATGTTTGACCCAAGCGGCAAAGCCTTCAAGGTCTGAACAGTTGTAGTTTAACAAAGTTTCCTGCTGAAAGTTTCGAAGAAGAATGTTTATCAATGTATAAATAAGAGTAAATGTGCATTTATAAATTGATCTCATCAATATAATCAACTTTATTGATCTCAGAAATTTAAAAAAATATATAATGATCATCGCTGTGTCAGCAAACTGCTTATTGGTGATGATAAAGAAATTGTTCAATTGAAAACCAGTAAACTTTTTTTTTTTTGGAAAATAATGCATAAATAATCTTTATCACAGCAAAGCTATTAAAATATAACTGACGTCAGCTCATTAAAATATAAAATACTTTAAACTCATGAGAGTATTAAATATGTATAAGTTTTACAAAAATAATAACTGCCGCATTCTGTAAATATTTGATTGAAACTTGTTAAAAGTATCCGGGTTTTCTTACTTGTCGGGTATCTGGGCTCCGAGCTACTGTACCATGACGCTGCCGCCGCTCCGCCGCCTCTCACCGGCTCCTGGTAGGACGGCAGGTCTCTCACGTTACCGATGCCGCTGCTGTAGAACCCGCTGACGGTCCCGGAGAACTGAGGCACCCCTTGCGACATGTGGTGGTGGAAGGGGCCGCCGGGGCCCAAAGCGGCGGTGGCTGGAGCGGAGGAAGAGGAGGATGAAGAGGACAGGTGGTGGTGGTGGTGATGATGATGATGATGATGGTGCAGAGGCTCCTGATGTTGCTGCACGCCGGGCTGGGAGACCTGCGGCTGGCGGTAGGCGCCCAGCGGGGCCCCGAGGCTTCCAGCCGCGGCGTCTACGCCTCCAAAGCGCCGGCAGGTGTCATCCATCGGGCTCAGGATATCCGTGACGGAGAAGCGCGTGGAGTGTTTGGGGCTCAGGGACATGATGGCCGCCGGGCTGCGTGTTTGGGGAGTTTGGTGGAGGTCGTGCGCCCGCTGCCCCCCCTCCCTCCGGCTGCTTTTGAGGAGAGCCTCATGGCTTCTCTAGTCCAGCGGANGCTGCCCCCCCTCCCTCCGGCTGCTTTTGAGGAGAGCCTCATGGCTTCTCTAGTCCAGCGGATCGCCGTTATCCCGGGTGCGTTCACACACCAACACGCGGAGGGGCGGAGCTAACATTGGAATGACAGGTAAATGGAGAAAACGGTTCTGAATCCGGATCTGCTTTTGATACTTGTTTGTAAAAGTTTAGAGAGGAAGATGAAGCCACAGAAATTCCTTTAACCTTATTGGTGATGATGATCGTCATCGTCATTTTCCTCATCAGTCATTAATATTAACTAATAGCTGATCACATATATATGGCCGGAAGTGAGTATTGATTTGATATCAGTTATCAGATAAGGGTGAATATTTGCAGCTGTAAGAATCTATTTTTCCTTCAGTCTAATTATTTAGATGAATTCATAGAATCAGTTTAAACTTTGTCATGTTTTAAAAAAGTTTTTATTGTATAAACATTCTGTCATTTTAACTGTAATATAAGATCAAATAACTGAGTTGGTACACAGTTTTATTGGTATTATGTATGTTATTCTATTAGTTTTAGTTGTAGTTAATCTCAAAATGTTTTTTATAACTTAATGTAGATTTGCTTTATTCAATATTTCAATAATAATGATAATAATAATAATAATAATAATAATAATAACAAAACCCTCCAGACAACCTGCAATTTTTTTAATAGAAAAAGTCCAGATGACAAACTTTATTATAACATTATAAAATATAATAAATACATATAAAACCAGTAAAAAAGGCTTTGATTTATTTTCACACAAAACAACTAAAGTCATGATTGACTATCACAATTTTGTAATAAACTGATATAATAGTTATATAAAATAAAATGAGAAAAAAAATCTGGAATAAATCAACAAAACAAGCTAAATCCCAAAAAAGTCAAGTCAGGAAAATCAGGAGAATCTGGAAAAAAAAACTGCAAATATCTGGAACAACATTTCAATAATAATGAAAACCTTTTGAATAACTGAAATATTATAAAATAATACTTGAAATAAAAGTAAAAATCCAGGAATAACCTGGAGAAAAATTCTCAACTTTTAAAAGTTATTCTGGAATTTCCAGGGATGAGTCATTAAACAGCCTGAGGTGTGAGGTTTTTTTTCATCTGGATGAGGAAAAAAATTTGTTGGGCAGGTCAAAGGTCAGATGTTATGAGAGGTCATCAGAGGTCATTCAGTGTCTGACAAAGTCACAAGGTCTCTGTCTCTGTTGAGCAGTAGGTCAGGTGAAGGTGATGTATAGATATATATATATTTAAAGTGTCAATATATACACTGTATAAGGTATGCAGTATCAGTCATGTATGTAAGTATGTATGTATCAGTCAGTATGTAAGTACATCCTGACTGTTAGGAAGAAAATCAGTTTTTACTTCCTGTAGATGATGTCTGGTTGGATAGACATTTGGATCTGTTGAGTCTTTATTGTAGCACATTTAACAGGAACTGAAACTGGGAAATACTTGAAACAGAATTTGTATGAACTAATATTCTACATACATAGTTTCACAAGTAAGTACACCCTAAAATGTTAATATTTTGTAGATGTACCATTTTGCAGCACAGCATGTAACATGTTGGCATGAACGCAGTAATTCAGCCCAGCTGCTGCGATGATTTCTGTCAGGTTTGAAGTTTGGATGCTGCCGCTGCTCCACTTTCCATCTGAGCTCTTTCCAGATGTTCTACTGGATTCAGGTCTGGAGACATAGTGGACCAGTCACGGACCTTCACCTTCTTTCTCTTCAGTCTGAAGTCTACTTGGCGCGGCGTTTAGGGTCATTGTCCTGCTGAAATCTTGAGTCTGTCCCAGCCTTCTCAGAAAAGACATCTTCTCTTCCAGTATTTGACAATTACTGTCAGCGTTCATGATTCCATCAATGAACTGCAGTTCTCCACCCCAGACGAGCTCATGCAACCCTGTACCATGAGGCTCCGCCTTCACACTTAACAGTGGCACCAAGCACTTTTTTTTGTAGTCATCTCCTGGACGCTGCCAAACTCTCTGCACGTCATCAGAGCCAAACAGCTTTATTTTGTCTCATCAGAAGGTTCAGGTTTGTCCTCGTGTAGCAGCAAACGTCCATCTGGCTTCCCGGTGTCACTGTGTGAGTAACGGCATTGGACGAGGCGTCTGTCCATGGAGCTCTGACCTGTCTGTGTCCTCCTGATTGTAGCTGAGAAACGCTGATGCAGCTTCATGCATCTGTCCTTAAGTGATAGCTTAGCAACATGCTAACAGCTCTCTGTGACGTCTGAACTGCACCTGCTCGCTGTTTGGTGACCTCTGACCCCTGCTTTTAAACCTGTGGATGACCTTCACCACAGCATTTCTGCTTATTAGCAAAGTTTTAGCAATGTTTGTACCAACTTTGCTTTTATACAATTCTTTTTTTTTTTTTTTTNTTTTTTTTTTTTTTTTTGATTATTTTTTTCACATCTTCTGACAGTTCTCTCCCACATGGAGCCATTTTTATTATGTAGCTTCAGACTGTTACAAAATGTGTCTTGAAAAAACATTATTTCACACTATTCAGGTGTGTATAGCATGACAAGGTGACAGGTGATGTGGAGTCAAAACAGGAAGTGTGTGTAGTAAAGGTGTTTCATCTGCTGACACATGCTGCTTTGTTTTGACTAGGTGTGTACTTCCTGTGAAACTATGTTATGTAGAATATTAGTTCATGCAAATTCCGTTTGAAGTATTTTTCCAGTTTCAGTTATTGTTAAATGTGCTACAATAAAGGTCAACAGATCCAAACGGCTCCAACCTACAGAAAATAAAAACTCTGATTTTATTACTAATAGACAGCTACCTCTGGCTGATTCTGTAATAAGGTTTTTGGGGAGTTTTTCCTCTTCTTCTTAGAGAGCTTGGGCTGGGTCAGGAATCGCTGATGTGGGTCTGTAAAGCCCTGTGAGACGTTTTATGTGATCCTGGGCTACAAATAAATTTGACTTGACTTCACAAGCAAGAAGCAGGAAATGAACAGGAGCCAATCAGGAAGCATCGTGATGGGCATCCTAAGGAAGATGGACATTGTCTCAGTGGTGCTGACTTGACCATATCAGATCCTGATGAAGCAGTCCTGAATCTAAAGTAGACCACCAAACACAGGATCAGAGCCCAGGTGAGTCAGCGAGAGGCCCCACCCTCAAAACCAAATAACATCAAAATAATGAAAATGAACATGAAGTGTTTCTTTAATTGAATTAAAGAAGGATTCATTGTTTTTCTTTAATTGGACTTGATTTAATTCTTTACTGGATCATTGCTTATTTTGTGTTTATGTCATGCTTCATCGTTTTTATGTCTTTATAATTTACCTGTTTCCTCACCTGTGGTTCCTTTGTCTGACCTGGCCGTTTGAGAAGAGCGAATCTCTCTTTGAGGTTTCTTCCTTTTTCCGTTATATATTAAGGTTTTTTTTTTTTTAGAAGGTTTTCATCGTCGTCTTAGAGAGTTTGGGCTGTTCAGGAACTGTTGATGTATGAGCTGTAAAAGCCTTTGAGACTGTATGTGATATATTTAAAAATAAACGTGACTTTAATCTTGTGAGAGACAAGACAAGAAGACGCAGTAACTAGTCATTGAGGACGACATGTTCAGTTACTGCTAAAACTTTAAAACGTCCTTCAGGTTGTTCAGAAGTGAGGTCTGAGGTTTTTTTTTTTATGAGGTCGATGAGGAGGCTGTTGGCGTCCTTGAGGGTGGGGATTTTTTTTTCAACCAATCAGGTGTCAGCAACGTGTCTGAAAGTCCATTATTGAAGGTAACTTAAGTTTGACTTGTGAGTTTTAAACAGGTACATCATGTGATCAAAGCTGAAAGTCACGTCACTAAACATGCGTTGAAGTTTTGTAATGTTTTATTGTTTTAATGACTCCTATTTTTGATGTTTGTATGTTACGTCTCGTTACGTCTGTGTTTCCGCACAGCGACTGCAGGTAATGATTAGCACGTTGATAATTATTCTACTGAAACCTCAAAACCATGGGAGGCTTTGTGATTTCAAGTTTCACGCTGACCCTAATTAAGCCCACATGACGTGGATTCAGGATTATAAAGTCCATGTGAATCCTGACAGCATGTTACAGCTTTAAAACTAAAATTTAGCGTCACTGCATTTCTTCCATTTAGCGACTGATGGAACACAATGAGAACCAAGTGTCTCCTCACAAGCCTGGAAATATTGAATATGAAAGATTAATCATGAGAATTTAGGTCATTCTGAGAATGTTTAAACTTGTATTCTGACAAGATCAATGCTGTGATTACATTTAAAAAATCCACTATTTTAAGTTCTTCACGTAAAGCAGCATTGCTGTGAACTGCAAAATGCTTCAAAACTAATGAATGAGAAGAAAGCTGCCGTGAAGGAAAAAGTGTAAAAAAGAAATTTTGGAATATAAAGTGATGTTGCTTCTGTCATTTCTGATGATATCCAAAATCTTCAAACAAACAGCATCAAGTTTACACCTTTTTCTTTATCTAACAGGCTCGTTTTTCTCTGCTACAGCAAACAATGAGAAATCAGTTCTTCATCATGACAGTGGATTTCTTTCCTTCCTTATACAGAAACGATGTAAACACAAAATGCGCGAACCCAAAGAGCAATTTCTCTTTTTTCTGTCATTACCTTAGTTTGACCCATCATAAATCTAGACAAACACTATTTGAGTCATTTGTGCCGAAAAAACAAAACTCCATAAATTGTTGGTAAATTTTCGTCTGTAAACTGATCACTAAACACACATTTTAAACATCGAGACCTCCAACAGCTCACAGTTGTCAGTCAACAAAAAGTCGAAAAGTGTTGATGGTTTTATCAGGTTTCATTTCCCAAAATGATGACAGATATGCATCTCAGCAGAATTCCACAGATCCTTCCTGGTGCTGCAGGAAGCGGATCAGACCACAGGGAAGCCGTAACTTGTGCAGCCGTTTGCGTCCAACCAGCTGCTGGATTCTCAGCCTGCAAAGCTGCAGAAGTGGGCGGGGCAGAGCTGATGAAACACAGAGGTCACCGATCAGACGAGTCCAAATTCTGTATCTCAGCATTAAACAATCAACGAGCTTCTGCTTCCTTATCTGATGCTACGTTCCAGTTACAGTGGGAATAGGAATGTCTGACTTCCGACCTCAAAGCGTTCCAGTCAAATGTAAACAAAAAAGCATGGCTGAACACCAATAAATACTGTAAAATTAAATAAACTTAGTAATAAATGCTAACTAAAGTAAAGTTAGACTATAGGACTTTTGGTTGGATTGTCTTAATATCACCCACTGTGATATTAATCACAGTGGGTATTAAACATTTGTGCAGAGAAGTAAATGTNTTAATATCACCCACTGTGATATTAATCACAGTGGGTATTAAACATTTGTGCAGAGAAGTAAATGTTCTGAAATTATTCACACGTATCAATGGCAAACACTTATTATAGATTATAGACAGTAGATATTATAGACAGTTACCATGGCGATATGTTTTGACCGTTTTATTTCAATGTCACACAACAAGAAATACTTTATTCGCCTGTTAGCTGATCGTTTCCATTCATAAATCTCGCTTCCACGGCGCCGCCACGTTGAGTGACGTCATACTCGTGAAGTCGGGGTAGATAATTTTGGTCCGAGTTTCCCAGTCGGCTTCAAGTGCCGTTCAAACACATTTTTCCAAGTAGGAGGTTGGAAATATCCGAGCTCCGAGGTAACTGGAACGCATCAGCTCATCTTACTGCTACGATGGTGATAAGTTTAAAGTCTGGCTTTATGGCTTCAGGAACCTTTAAGGCCACAGACTATATCAATGCATGCAAACAGCCTATCAATGATTGGTTATTCAGCTCAGCTTCAATTTAATTGAGTGTTATTTTACTTTAACCTTTTCTTCATCTTTTCTCCTTTATTTATTCCTTTCTTTTTAAGTGCAATCCTGTAAAGCATCCAGCAGATGGAGCCATTCAGCTCGGTCACATTAGCTGTAAATGCAGGTAGAAGTGTGTTCGTTGCGCGCTTGTGTGTGTGTGTGTGTGTGTGTATACATGCAGTGCAGCAGATGAGGTTTAATGAATAAGCTTCAGCGCCATGAAAATGTGTGTGAGATCGGATCAAAACTTAACATTTAAATAAACTGAGTGATCAGCTGAATATTTTGATCTATCAAATTTATTGATCACTGACACGTGAGACAAAGTTTAAAACATCGCCCAGACGTCATACTGCTGGAATTTACCACCGGAAAGAAACAACTTAATTTTTGTGCGATGGTGGTTTTTATGAATTCCTTCCCCGACTTGTTCATAAGGAAATACTGTAATCTTTCATGGCAAATGCTAGAACATGCCAGAAACAGATGTTTATGAATGAGAAAATGAATGTGTGATGATATTTGCCCATATCGACTCACACACTAAGCTTTATGAATGTGGCCCATTCTGTTTTTTTTCTTTTTCTGTAACTTTATTATCATCCAAAACAACACTGTCCATTGCTCTCACATTTTTCTCTAACATGTTCTAAACATGAACAAAAACATGTTCTTGAAGGACAAATCAATCGCTTTTATTGATAAGATAGTGACTCACCAGCTTTCTCCTTGATGACGCTCCAATCTGGGTAGCTGTCAAGATGCTCCACCAATCTGGAGCAGAGAGTCACATGACCCACATAGTCCAGCAAGACGTCAATGATTGGTCCCGCCCATCGACATATGCTGGGAGCAGAGATCATCTCACAGAACTGTCAATCAATAAACACAGGTGTTGAGGATCACAGAGAAAAGGTGAACTTTAACAAACCTCTGTCAGATATTTCAGGACCTTCAGCCTGAGGCAACTTAACCTCTGACTTCATCTCAAACCTTCACAGTAACTTTTACTAACTTTACTTTAACTTGCTGATAAACTTGGTTTATACTTGGTCTCAACTCCCTTTAACTTCAACATGATCTCTGTTTTAGAAGCTCAGAGCACCTGAACGCCTCGTCTCTGTTCTGTCTCGTGTTGGAATTGTTCTGTGTCGTCATGTTCATCCCTCTCTGAACGGGTAGTTTTGATTGGTGGGTGTAAACCACTGCCATAAGCACAGTCAAAGCAGGAGAGCACGTGGCCACCGTTGTCTAGCAGGTACTTGAACATGGGCAGGTACTTCATGCAGAACATGTAGACTGCAGGGAACGTTGTGGGATGGGTACAAATGCGAACATTGATGTTAGCGCCGTGCTCTACCAGCAGGGTGACGGTCTGAATGCAGCCCTGCCTCGCTGCCACCAGCAGGGGGCTGAATATGTCCAGGTTGGGGTTGGCGCCAGCAGCCAGCAGCATGCGCACGGCGTCGATGTTGTTGTTGATGACGGAGAAGTAGAGCGCTGTGCTCCTTCGGTCCTCATACATCTTAGACCGTTCCTCAGACAGCTGAGCGTTGACATCAAAGCCCGCCTCTATCAGAGTCTCCAGAACTTCATCCCGGTTACGTTCAGCTGCCAAGTGCAGCGGGCTGATGCCTGTCCGGCGGACTCTGGCCTTGCTGGTGGCTGGGATCAGCATGGACACCATGCTTAAAAAAAGTGAGCAAGAAAGGAAGTACAGCTGTGAGGTACAGCCTGGTACTGATGTGGTGATAACGTGTTGTTACTGCTGATGGCCTGCGATGATAACGTGTTGTTACTGCTGATGGCCTGTGATGATAACGTGTTGTTACTGCTGACGGCCTGCGATGATAACGTGTTGTTACTGCTGACGGCCTGTATGATAACGTGCTGTTGCTGCTGATGGCCTGTGATGATAACGTGTTGTTACTGCTGATGGCCTGCGATGATAACGTGTTGTTGCTGCTGATGGCCTGTGATGATAACGTGTTGTTACTGCTGATGGCCTGCGATGATAACGTGTTGTTACTGTTGATGGCCTGTGATGATAACGTGTTGTTACTGTTGATGGCCTGTGATGATAACGTGTTGTTACTGCTCATGGCCTGTATGATAACGTGTTGTTACTGCTGATGGCCTGTATGATAATGTGTTGTTGCTGCTGATGGCCTGTGATGATAACGTGTTGTTGCTGCTGATGGCCTGTGATGATAACGTGTTGTTACTGCTGATGGCCTGCGATGATAACGTGTTGTTACTGCTGACGGCCTGTATGATAACGTGTTGTTACTTGGTGATAACGTGTTGTTGCTGCTGATTCCAACAAGAATCACCAGTCAGGAAAGGTTTCAGCATGTTTGCATGTATTTCCTGTACAGACTGTACAGCTTGTGTTACTACATGATGGTAACTTGGTTAAAAACATCCATCATTTCATAATGATGGATGTCATAATTTAAAAAATCCATTTTTATGTTTGTTTTGTGTATATTTTTAGCTCGTTGTTTTCATTCTTGCTTACGTGTCACTTCCTCTCTGAGCAGCAATATGAAGCGGTAGCAGTCCTTTCTGTCCGGGTTTGTTGGCGTCTGCGTTTTGGGAAAGCAGCAGTTCCACGATTTGCTCGTGTCCGTTCTTGGTAGCTTCATACAGTGCCGTGGCTCCATCAGTCGCTTGGCTGTTAATGTCCGCACCTGCAGCAAAACAGAAAACACTCAGATGACTGTTTATCAGGTGTAATACATCCTCACATCCATCCATCCTCCAGCTCCACATCCATCCATCCACCCATCCTCACAACCACTGAGTCTGACAGTCGGTGGTAACAACACTAGTTAACACCAGTAGTCATAGCATTTAGCACAATTAGCTGCAGTATTTAGCAGTAGCACTTAGCAACACCAGTTGTGATACTTAGCAGCAGTAGGAGTTAGCAGCAGCAGTATAGCCATTAGCAGTAGTAGTAGCAGGCGTTAGCGGCAGCAGTACATTGTACTGTTAAAGGCGTGACTGAGTTGAAGTTGAATGTTCGACGTGCCGTGTTTGAGGAGGAATCTCAGTGTGGAAACCTGCCCGCTCTGTGCTGCGGTGAACAGCGGTGTTATGCCGTAGATGTTGGCGAGACTGAACTTGGCGCCGGCCTTTAGCAGCATCTCGCAGATTTCCACGTTATTTTGGCAAACAGCTTCCTGTATGGCGGTCCAACCTTGAATGCAGTGAGTGTTGACGGCTGCTCCATGGTTCAGGAGCACTGCAACTATGGCAGCGCTGTTCCTCTCACAGGCTGCAAACAGAAAACAAACTCATCAGTCTGCACACTCTGCACAGCGCCTCCATGAGGATGTCAGGCTCATTACATGCTGCAAAACAAACGTGTTGGGTAGATGAAAAATGGAACGACAGTTTTGGTCTTAGATTCCTGCTCATGGGGTGAAAGGTTTGTTCTGAAGTTGGCACTAGACAGAAGTATGGTTTAAAAATAGATTTAGCTTACTGTTTTGTTTTTATTACCTGTCCAACGTGTCATAAAAAGTTACAGTTTAAAAAGCTTGGGTGTCTTACCTTTGTATAGTGGAGTCTCACGGTCATAGTTCATGAGTTCGTGATCAGCTCCGTTTTCCAGCAGCACGTGAACGCATCGCAGATGCTCTTTGCTGACGGCGAGCAGCAGCGCCGACTCGCCGCGTTCCGTTCGCTTGTTGATCATTCCAGGCTGAGCTAAAACCACAAAAACAGGAAAACGTCACTTTACTTCGACACCGATTCACCAAAGAGCTGCTTTTAATTAAAAAAAAAAAAAATTATAAATAAATCAATTTAGCTGTATTGTCAAAATAAATCATAAGGAAACTGAAAAAAAAGCACAAAAACCTCCAGAGGTTTGAATTTAAAACACAGAATATATTAGCAGCTTACTGTAAACTAAACTCTATAAAACTTAAATATTTTTGAAAATAGCAAAAAAGAATATATTTAAATGTGTCCATAAATTTAAAAAAGTACCATATACATTTAACAGATGATTGGCAGGTCAGTTAGTTTTTGTTAGTTGTGTCATAACTTGTTTGAATCTATTAATTCTTTGTTTTGTTGTTGGCTGCTCTCTGACTGGACAACGTTTTACTCACAGATTTTTAGTCTGAGCGGGGCGACCAGATTTAGTAAATCACTAGTTGGAACTAAGAAATGGATGTTTGGGGCATGCGTCTGCCGTGCTCTGCCACATGCCTCCGGCTGTTGGTCCCGTGACGTTGTGACCCGTGTGGTGCGGCGCCCTGCTTCCTGGACCTGGAGGCTCCTCTTGTGCTTCCATATGTGCATGTGTTGTTGTTGTTTTTTTTTCTTTTTGTTTTTTTTGCATTCAGGATGTGTGGCTGGCCTGCTCTTCTGGCTGCTCGTTGGCTCTGATGGGGGCATCCTTCCTGGCTCCTGGGCTCGTCCGTTGTCCCGGTTCTCCTCTCCTCTGTCCCCCTGGGGCTCTGCGTCCTGGGTGTCTTTCCATCTGGGCTGCGCCGCCCGGCCGTGTGTCTCCCGTCGGGCTTGGAGAGGTTCTGTGTTTAGGTCCCGGCCCGACACACCAGCTCCAATTAGACCTGATCTTCAGCAGTGATCTGGTCTCTGGAGGTTTCTGGTCCAGTGTTTGAGGCCGTCACCACCACTTAGTGCTGGGTGTTCTCAGGGGGATCAGGACTCTGGTGATCTGGATTTGGTGTATGGAACTTCACAAATTAAACCACCAGACTGTTTATTACTACGCTGCATGTTTTTTTTTGTCTCGGTCTGTGTTGTTGTTCAGGTGTTTAGTCCTGTTTATTAGTTTTAAATAAAACATGATAGGTTAGTCAAGGAGGGCTGGTGAAGGTCACACACACACACACACACACACACATTATGTTATCTGTCGGATGCAAGATCAAACTGCATGTATATATTCAAAACAGTTTATAACGATCATGACATGTATGTGCAGACAGATGAAAAAAAAAGGATTTTTGAGTATCCCTGTGATCCAGTCCTGGGTGTGAAGTGGACGTGGGTGGGGAGTGGGTGTGGTACCTGCTAGCAGCACTTGCAGGCAGGCGTCCTGGCCGTACCATGCCGCCTGGTGAATGGCCAGCCAGCCTGGTTTGCTTGGTAGCATCAGGTTGGTTTCCGGTCGCATGGCCAACGCTTTGACTCGGCTCACGTCGCCGAGCTGGATGGCCTTAAACAGAGGCTCCTCCTCCCTGCACAGAACCAGCCGCATCACGCTAATCAACACGTAGCTTTAGTGCAGATAATAAGCAAGCGAGCGCACTGGCCGTCATATTTATGACACCTCATCAAGCATTATGGATTATTTCATTTAACTTCTCATTCATTATTTAATAATGTTTTATTTCTGCATTCAGTATTAATTCCTTATTGGTATATTTAAGCCAGTGAATCAGACCCAAATACGATCAAACTGCCTCTTTTTCTTCCTGTTGCCTGAAAATATGAAGTTCAGAAGAACACACAAAAACAAAAAAAAAAAAAAAAAAANAAAAAAAAAAAAAAAAAAAAATGCAGCAGATTTTTCTTTTTTAGAAAATTGCTGCAAATTTTTGGCTACAATAATCAAAACAATTCTGTAAGAATTCTATAAGTTGGACTGTTTACTGTTGGACTGTACATGTCTGAGTTCTATGATTGTTGTTAGCATACATGCCTGAATGGAAGCTGAGCTTTATGTTTACCTGAAGTGATGGTACAGACTTACTCTTCAGGCTCGGGTCCCACGTGGACCAGGCTGCCATCAGATCTACGATAGGCCACCATTCGCTTCCCCGAACCGGTCATGAAGCGACTGACTGTCCCACAAAAACTCTTCCTGTCAGGAAAAGTCAAGTTTATTTGTCGCCCAACATCACAACAACGGCTCAAAGGGCTTTACGGCCCAAACATCAGGTCCAGACCCGCCAAAACTCTCTAAGATTCTGTTTATGACCTTAAAACCCTGATCTGATACCAGCAGAACATATTTAGATTGAAAACAACAAACATTTACTGTGTGTGTGTGTGTGTATGTGTGTGTGTGTACGTGTACATGTATGCCTATATCTGTCTGTCCATGAATGAGGAAACAATAGCTTTGTGATGTACGTACAGGTCAGGCGGCTTTTCTCTGGGAGGGTTGGGAGAGCTGTAGGTTGCACTGGTCTGGCCTGCAGGTGGATTATGGGAAGTATGGTGAAGAGGGTTGGCCTGTTTGGCATGGCGGTTCAGACGGCCGTCGCTGGTTGGAGCTGGAGCGGTGGCAGTGGCATGGTGGGCGTCACCCAGACTGCGCTCGATAGCGAGCTGCAGAAGTTCGTCATCAGTCAGGTTACTGTACAGAGAATAATCCTCAAAACCTGGACCAGGAGCCGCTGAACCTGGGACAGAGATGCTGGCTGCCGCCATGACGGAGCTGTGAGGACCAGAGAGGAAACTCAGAGCCAATCAGAGCATAGTCTGACATCTGCAGGTAAAATCAGAGACGACCTGTCCCCCTATGGGCTGGATGCTACATTCAGTCTGGAGGCGGGGCTTTGATTCTAGTCTGAGGACTTTAATTTGTGTTTCGTTTGTCAGATGATCTTAATATGAAATATCTGTACCTGTGTTAACGAGTTTTACTGCTATCAGAAAACTGCTAACTCAGATTTAGCTGTTAACCAGTCACTTTTACTGTGATAAGAGGTGTGTGTGTGTGTGTGTGTGTGAGCGTTGGGAAGGTTACATTTAGATCACAGATTGTATTGTATGTAGCCCAGTGACCTCAAAAGTACACAAGCTGCAGTAACAAGATGCAAAGAACATAAAAAAACATACAACATAGTATGTTGTATGTTTGTCCCAGTACAACATACAAACTACAGTACAACATACAAACTACGGTAAAACATACAAACTACGGTAAAACATACAAACTACAGTACAACATACAAACTACGGTAAAACATACAAACTACAGCACAACATACAAACAGTAAAACATACATTAAGTGAGAAACAAAAATTGGAGCAGAAAATGTTTTTACCTGTTTTGTGGAAAAAACTCCTTTTAAAATCGAAAGTTTGACTTAATCTGTCCCTCTCTGTCACTCAATCTGTCTGTCCCTCTCTCTCTGTCCCTCAATCTGTCTCTTTCTCTTTTTGTCTCTTTCTCTGTCTCTGCTTGTCTGTTCCTCTTTCTAATGGAGTCCACACATGCCACAGTGGGAGGAGCTAAGTGGACTTCAGGGTTATTTTAAGGACTAGAACTTTGACTGCAATGAACTAAACAAACGATCATATTACATGTAACATGTAACGATCATATTACATGTAACTTTTAGAAATCTGAAGCTCATCAGTTTGTCTTTTAAACAACTTCAACACTCAAAAACCATGTTAGAGGACAGTGTTTGACCTTCTTGAACCAGCCTCCTGTCCCAGGTTAATCCTCATTTTGTCCCAGGTTAATGCTCATTATGTCCCAGGTTAATCCTCATTATGTCCCAGGTTAATACTCATTTTGTCCCAGGTTAATACTCATTATGTCCCAGGTTAATCCTCATTATGTCCCAGGTTAATACTCATTTTGTCCCAGGTTAATACTCATTATGTCCCAGGTTAATTCTCAGTTTGTCCCAGGTTAATCCTCATTACATCACAGGTTAATCCTCATTATGTCCTAGGTTAAACCTCATGATATGTCATCTTATGCTGGAATAAATTGAGGATATCCTACTTTCACTACATTTCCTGTTTCAACACTGACTAAAATTAAAAAACATTCTTTTGATGCAGATTAAATGTTTTTAATTTTAAAGGACGTGAAGGATTGTGGAGTTTTGGACGCTCTAAATGAAACTGAATGTGAAAAAGTTTAAAAAAATTTTCCTGCTGGTTTGTCAATGAAAAAACACCAGATAACATTTATTCATTTATTTACAGTTATATTCCTTTACATGTTATTTCTTTGCAATTTATTGTTTTATATTTTTATTACCTTTTATAAACTGTAATTCCATGTTTCAGTGATGCTGTCAGGTCATTCTGAACTGTAAAAAACAACTTATATTAAACATTATATTTTACATTGTAATCAAATAAGAAACCACAGTTTTCAACTTTTAAATTATAAACCTTTTTCTTCATCCTGGTGGAAATTAGTTTTTGATCACATCTTAATCTTTATGACAGTACATAAATAATCATACAGTAAATAAACAACAACAGCTATGTGTAAACTAAAAAATATGAACAATTTCAAATTTAAGCATTAAGAATTTTAATGATTTTGCTTTGAAGGGGAAAATGATTCTTTTTTATATGACATTTCGTATAACTTTATTGATATATGTCAGGAAAATTATTCTGAAGACGTTTTTCTCTTTAAAAACCTGAGACTTCCTGTTACATTAATGTTTAAAAGGCATCAGGTTGTTTTTAACTCATGTTATGTAACAGGGTATTTTGTAAAAAATATTATCATAGGTCAAAGGTCACAGGCAGCACATTACTGACCCCTCCCCCCTTTAACACGTTGTTGGACATAATGTACAAAAGAATTTACAGTAACACAAAACATAATTTATCTCCTTAGGATGCACAAGGCTCCTGCTCGACTCTCACCTGATGAGCTAACTCAGGTGTGTTTAGCCAACTATCAGGCTAACGATGCAATGTTTATCTAGCAAATAAATGCTAATTTCTGTTAAAAATGAATGAATTAGTAAATTAAACTTGATTTTTCTGGGTTCTTTACAGCTCCGAACAGGGTGAACAGCGGACATCGTATTGCAGAAAACGGACCAGCCTAGTAGGAAGTGGCAGAGAGGGGAGGAGTTTCAGCCGACCAATCCCAACAATCTGTCTGATCTTCAGCCTGCAGAGCTGCATCAGAAGATGAGGAGGACCTGGAGAAGAATTAGATGAAGGTCAGTGGATTCAGTCAGGACTGAGTGTTGAACCTTGAGCTTTCAGAATTAGTTAAGTCGTCTCTGAGATCTGGATTTACCTGTTGATCTAACCCTAACCCTCAGCTGTAGTCATGAGCTCCAAGAATTAACCAAAAGAATGAGATCATAGATACAAGCAGGTAAATGAGTTTCCTCTGTAGGGTTTTGGGAAGGAGTGAAGAGCTCAGACATCAGGAGGAACCTCAGAGGAGAACGGTGCAAAGAGCTGACGTTTCATCAGGATGCCACCTGGACTCATCAAACTGGGAGGAGTCCATGAGGCAGACCCAAAATGTCATATCCATCTCATATCCATCTCACCTCGGAACATCTCAGGAAAAGCTGGAGGACGTGGCTAGACAGAGGGACATGTGGCTGTTTTGTGTAGCCTGCTGCCCTATAACCCGGATAAACGGAAGGCTGGTGGAACTATGGGTAGCTGAAGTGTAAGGTGCGTTAGATTTAAGCCGGCAGAACATCCTGAACTTTTTTTACTTACGCGCTTTCAGTTTGATTGATGTCCAGTCGCTGCGGCTCTCTAGAATTTCCAGCAGCCGAGAGCAGAGTTGAACGTGACTGACGTAGTCCAGCAGGACAGAGATGATTGGACCAGCCAGGTGGAAGGCGGAGCTAGGGACGGCTTCGCAGAACTAAAAAAAAGGGACAGAAAGATAAACTAAATGATCTTAACAAGAAGTGCTAACAGCCAATGTTTAGCAGATGCTTCACACGTTAGCTCAACATTAACACAGCAGCAAAATATCATGAGCTTCAGGTTGTGCTAAAGGATAATGAACCTAATTTAAGGGAACAACTGAAAAAATTTACCCCGGCAGCTTCTGCAGTAAACAGAACTGCAAATGTACTTTTTCACAGATAACATCTCCGTGAACATGAGACAGAAACTTTTGGAAGCTGTGTCAGATCACAATTTACGTACGGAACGCCGGCTGAAAAACAAACATCTCAGCTTTATGTACTTTATTCAAACGTCTATGGAGCACGATGAAGCGAGGATGGAACATAAAGAAGTACCAGAGGAAGCAGACAAAGTTGAGAAGTTTTGTTTATATAAATGAAGAATCCTTTCAGGTATTTTTTAACACATGAAATCTAAAGAACTTTGCACATGTATGTAGCGCTGACAGTACATGACAGAGAAGCAGCTGAAGGTCTGTGTGGACCCTCACAGGGTCTCATGTAGGAGCTCATTAGACCGACTTCAGAACACCAATCAAATCAAACCTTTAACATCAATAACATTAACGCAGTGGCATGTTTTTAGTATGATCTTGTTCAGATCTTGTTCCACATATCTGAACGTACCTGAACACAGCGCTGAGGTGGCTGTTCCTGACTGTTCTGCATTTCCTCAATGGGACGGCGTGACGGCGGGAGGGCGGGGTGGTGCTTGTGACCATACTCGCAGTCAAAGCAGGTCGTAGGGCAGCAGCCGTTATCCAGCAGCAGTTTGAGCATGAAGAGGCAGTCCATACCGAGCAGTATTGCTGATGGGAACGTGGACGGGTGGGTGGAGACCTGGGCATTGGGGTCAGCGCCGTACCTCAGCAGCAGTGTGGCCATTTCAATCCAGCCCAGCCTGACAGCAATGAATAGTGGGTTGAAGAAGTCCAGGTTGGGGTCAGATCCGGCCTCCAGGAGCATCTCGGCGGCTTCCAGGTTCCCGTTGTAGACAGAAAAGTAGAGGGCTGTGCTCCGCCGATCCTCATACAACCTGGAACGCTCCTCCGACAGCTGAGCGTTAACTTCGAATTCCGCCTGGATCAGCAGTTCCATGATGTCATCCCTGTTCTTCTCCGCGGCGATGTGCAGAGGACTGATGCCGCTGCGCTGAACTCGGATCCTGCTGGTCGCCGGGATCAACATGGACACAATGCTGGAAATTACCAGCACTTTAGGTTACTGTCAAAATCTGGTAGTATAACTTTTAACAAAGCAGCCAGCTAAACATCAACACGTGAGCTGAGGATCACATTTAGTCCAGTTTACTCAGAACCAGACCAGTTTATCCAGAACCAGACCAGTTTATCCAGAACCAGACCAGTACACCCAACTCTGCTGGTCCAGTAAACTGGACCAGCAGAGTTGTTTGTCGTAGCAACACTGGATGGCGTATGTTTTCGCTGTTTATTTATTTTAGCAGCAAAAAGAAGGTTTCTACAGAGAACGTCTTTGAGCATCACACAGAAACCTTCTACTGAAATGGATGAGATTACTGATCTTCTGCTTCATGTGTTCTGAGTTTTCTTCTTTGAAATAAGCTGTATATATAATTTTCTACAGGGAAAAAGCATTAGTGTCCTAAAAGAACAAACAGACATTTTATATTTGGTCTCAGAAAGGCAGCAGACATCCACTTTTTATGGCTGATCAAAGCATGGAGATGCAGACTAACATTTCACCATTTGTAGCACAAAAATTACCGTGGATGCTGAGATCAGTTTGTTCTCAAAGATCTGCTGTCAGTTAAATATGCCCCGCCCCCTGATGTGATAAATCTCTGAGGGGAAAATTAATAAAACACAGCGGCAGACTTAAGTGTCTAAAAATCTGTTACCGCCATTATCCGATCTCTCTTTCACACACACACACACACACACACGCACGCACGCACGCACGCACGCACGCACGCACGCACGCACGCACGCACGCACACACACACACACACACACACACACACCCCTCCTGTCCACAGGTGTGTGAATATGGGTTATTTTAGTGTTGATCTCTTAAACATGGAGCTGTAAATCAGAGTTTCTGTTTCTCTGCTGGTAAATGATGAATCAGGATAAATCTTTGGCTGGATTTATGCTACAAGTCTTGATGCTCAATTCTGATATTTTCCCTGTATCCGATTTTTTGTTCAGCGTATTTACATTTTCTTTTTTAAGCAGCTTACATCTGATACCTGTATTTACAGGCTTTGACCTTTGACCTGTAGCAGCAGTATTTAAAATCTGATCAGGTTAAAACTTCCACGTGCAGAGAGAAACATCTGATATGTTGTGTGAGCATTTATCTCTCCATCAGGACATGTATGTTCATCGATTAATCATGGAGGAGAAGCGGGTGGAGTTGGAGTTTTGCTGCTGTAACAGGAGCCTGTTATCACACGCTAACATGTCTGTTTGACATAAACACACCTCAGCATGTCTGATATATGTAGCATGCCCTCCATTTCTGTTTCCAGAGAGCGTCATCATATTGATGACATCATCATATTGATGCTGACATATGCAGATAATCATATGCAGATAAAGCAGAATGTTATGTCATCATATTGATGACATCATCATATGTAGATAAAGCAGAACGTTATGTCGGAGTTGGAATGGGAAGGAAATTCTGATCTGTGGATTCAGACAGCAGCAGCATTGGTGGATATCTGATACGTANGGAATGGGAAGGAAATTCTGATCTGTGGATTCAGACAGCAGCAGCATTGGTGGATATCTGATACGTACCTGATTCATTTCCACATAGGTAAGAGGCCCAAAACAGATCTGAGAATATCTGATTCCATGTGGCTTTTTACCGTTTACATCTTCAGAAAGCGTGTCTGATACGCTTAAACGTGAAGCAGCTCATTAACACGCTGATCTTCATGTTTACCCGAAACTCACCTGACAACAATGTGTTGGTAATGAGACAAAGATGCAGGCTAACATACAGGAAGATTTATGAATTAACTTATCATGGTGTTTAATTTAGCATGGCACTGTGTAGTTACCGTGATTTTTTTTTTTTAATGATATACGCATACAAAGTTTAAAGTGACCCCAAACCTTTCCATGATTCAGTCAAATCAGCTTACCACTGTGTATCTACATACCTTGGGTCACTGTTTATTCTAGTGTTAGTGTTTCATATTCATGCAGCCAGATGTTTCTGAGATTCAGACCGTGTGTGATTGTTCTGAACAGCCACATGAAGCGGAAGGAGGCCAGACTTTGTGGAGCGGTTAGCGTCAGCTTTCAGACTCAGCAGCATCTCCACGGTGGCCGTGTGACCGTTTTTACAGGCTTCATATAGCGGAGACGCTCCATCTCCAGCCTGGCTGTTTATATCTGCACCTGAGAGATGAAATCAGCCAATCAGAGAGCGATACCACTCAGAAAGCTCCTCCCACCACTTCCACATCCTCTAAGTCTGTTATTTTAATTATACATAAAGTTTAGAAATGTTTCATTTGCATCCAAATCACAAAAAACAGAAAATGTTTACTGTTGTTGAGACATTCATATTTATTTTTATGTAATATAATATTTTTATATTGTCAAATAACAAATCTGAGCTCACCTTTCCATGCGAGGAATTTGACCACATCAACATGTCCGTGCTGGGCCGCAGTAAAAAACGGGTCAATGCCATAAATGTTTCTGGCGTTCAGATCGGCTCCAGCTTCCACCAACATCCTGCAGACCTGCAACCGGCCGAGCCTGCAGGCCTCATGAAGAGCCGATCCTCCCTGACTGNTCCTGCAGACCTGCAACCGGCCGAGCCTGCAGGCCTCATGAAGAGCCGATCCTCCCTGACTGCAGCAGCGCTTTACTGACGCTCCGAACCTCAGAAGGAGCTCCACGACAGCATCGTTAGGCTTCTCACAAGCTGGAAAACAATCAACAACACATCACCATCAGAATCACAATTCTTCACAACAAAAGCATCATCAACAACTACAACAATGACATCACCATCAACAATGACATCATCATCAACAATGACATCACCATGAACAACAACATCACCATCAACATCACCACATCAACAATGACATCACCATCAACACCGACATCACAATCAACAACAATGACATCACCATCAACAACGACATCACCATCAACAATGACATCACCATCAACAACAATGACACCACCATCAACAATGACATCACCATCAACAACGACATCACCATTAACAACAACGACATCACCATAAACGACATCACCATCAACAACGACATCACCATCAACAACAACGACATCAAGATCAACAACATCACCATCAACAATAATGACATCACCATCAACAACGACTTCACCACCAACAGCGGCGACATCACTCCGCTAACTAACCCTAACTAACAACAACCTCTCCAACATTTCAACATTTCCTGTTGGACAGACACAGTGTTCTGTGTCTTTTAGCAGTGCCATGTTAGCTGTGATGTTAGCTAACCTTTGAACAGCGGCGTGTCTCTGTCGATGTCGGCCATGTTCGGGTCAGCTCCGTGCATCAGGAGAAACTCCACGCAGGAGGTGTTTCCACGAAAGGCAGCCAATAGGAGCGGAGTCTGAGTCCGCAAAGTGCATCTGTTTACCGTTGCAGGGTGAGCTGTCGACAACAGGACAGCAGGTCAAAGGTCAACAACACAAACAACACACACACACACACATATATATATATACAGGGTGTCCCAAAAATGTATACACACTTTGAATGATTATAAATACAATGTTTATTAAGATATATCTAGGTTTTATAATCCAAGTTAAAGAAGACGAGTGTAGAATCTTTTGAGTTATGGCAGGTGTTGGAACTGATGACTGTTCTGATCCAGGTACTGATGCCTGGATCAGAATGGTAATAACGCGGACAGATGGAATTGCAAACATCATGAATCATTTCATTTGTTTGAGATTCATTTGGTGTGTACGTTCTCACACTTCCTGAAGCACTTTAAGATAAATTTCCTTTTCTCAAAGCTTAGTCTTGCTTCTGCCGTTACTTCTCATCAGTTGCACCTGTAAAAAAAGTGAATTATAATCGTTCAAAGTGTGTATACATTTTTGGGACACCCTGCAGACACACACACACACACACACACACACATACATACACACATATATATACACACACACACACTACCAGCCAAAAGTTAGAGGTCACCTCCAGATTTTCAGCATGAGCAGACTGGGTAGCACATTAATCCAAAGTGATGTGGGAGAAGGCAGACAGCAGGAATAGAATGTTAAAATACAGCAGGAGTGCTGTACTAATACAGACTGATGCCTTCATTACTAATCATTTCTGTAGCCAGAGTGGCTACAGAATGAGTTGTTGTTGACTAATTCTTCTAGAAAACTAATTAGTTATATTTATTCTACATATTTTTATCATTTCCTGTGCAATTAATTGTAAAACAAACAGTGTAATGATTTTTTTTTTAATCTGGGGGTGGCCTCAAACTTCTGGCCTGTACATATCAGTCTGTCTCCTATCACATCTTTAAGGCAAACTCTACTTGGAGTCACTTCCACCTAAAATGAGTCCAGGACTTTGGAGTTGTTGGTTTTACCTGCTGCTAAAAGCACAAAGTCTTCTTTGTTATTTATTTATTTGAAACTTGTTAATTTCTTCTGTTCTACTTATTCACATCTACCAGTATGCTTCTTTACGAGATGTTCATAATGTCTCTTCCTACACTGTTAAACATTAAAAAATAAAAAACTTGACTGTTCATGTATTGTCCCCTTGTGTAAAATTCAATAAACAAAGTGGGGAAAAGAAGCGCCTAAGCTAGGCTAAAGCCTTGCTGGACCTCAGAGAGGAAACTGATACTTGTGTTGTCGAGCCGATGTGGATAAGAAGAGTTATCTAAAGGTCAGAATGTTTCTTTAAGCTGCTCATGGACTCCATCAGTACAAATCCAGGCTAAATATAACTGGTGTTTGAATAAATATTTCAGGAGTGACCCACAAACCTTAAACCTTAAAAATAGAGTCTCAGCAGAAGTTGTTTCCACCCTCCCTGCTGACTACGGTGGCCCCCTAGGGACAGAAAGTGTGGTAATGACCTCTGACCAGGATCCGGACACACTGCAGTTTTCCGTAATATGCAGCTTCATGTAGAGCGATCCAGCCTTCATCATTTGATTTTGTCAGCGTGCTGCTCCTCTTCTTCACTAAATCCATCAATGCCTCTACGTCTGCATTTATGATCAGAGACTGAAGAGGACTTAGTTCTCTGACGTACAAACAAACACAAACAAAACACACAGACACAAAATACAAAAAAAAAAACAAAACAAAACACAAATACACTAAGAAATAAACACAAACAGAAACAGAAATGGTGAGTTTGAGCATATGGACTCTGACCTTTAAACTCAGGATGTGAGGTAAAAGTGATCAGATCACTATTTGATGATAATGAGCTTTACCTTTGGCGTGATCTGTACAGGAACTGTGCTAGGTGGGTGGGCGGGTTGGCGGGGGNAGGTGGGTCAGGAGTGGGAGGCTGGGATGGGGAAATGTCATACAGGTGTATGGGCAGGTCTGGATGTGTCAGACTGAAATTTTGATTGGTCAGGGCAGATGCAGACGGTGGGACTGCTGCAGCGGAGCTCTGACAGAGTTTATCAGCGAGGCTTTGCTCTACGGCTACCTGAAGCAGCTCGTGATCAGACAGGTGAGAGTACATACTGTAATCATCCAGCTCTGCCTCCATGACGGCCATATTGGAAGTCTGGAGAAAAAAAAAAACGGAAAATAAAAATTATTTTTTTGTTGTGAAAAAAGATAAAAACCAGTTAGCAAAATGTAAGATGCAGCAGACCAACAGGAAGGAAGGAAACAAGAACAGACAGGAAACAGGAAGGAAACCTCAACATGTTTTCTGATTGGCTTAAAAATAATCACTTTTTTAAAGCTGATATACAACAACGAGAGGCAGTGTTAGCTTTAGTTTTAACCCTGCTGTCCAACAGGTGTCGAGCAGTTTATGCAAAGTATTTACATTTGTTTACTGGGTTACTTTATTGAAGAACAAATAATGAACAACTTTCTGCAAAAACTCTTAGCAGCCATTTAGTTTTTGTTCTCTCTTTGGCGTGTTCGGGTCAGCTGTGTTTAGGGTCTAATTTTCCTCATTTAGAACAGCAACTCTGATCAGCTTTTTTTTTAAATTGAAAACAGCTGCTGTGTCCAGCTAACACATAACAGCGCCACCCAGAGACCGTGTAAGTAACTGCACGTTGTTATATAATAGTGAATATATTTACAGCCACACTAGCATGTTGGAGTTGGCTTTAGCTCATATTTAGGATACGATGTTTACATGTAAAACACGGTAAATAAGCTTTGATGGACTGAACCTTTGTCATGCTGGAAGCTTTTCTTCTTTGTTCTGGGGAATATATCATGAGTGTCTGGTTGCTAAGGAAATGGCCTTATGATAAATTTACCATAATACTGATCACTTTGTTATTCTAAAGAATGAGAAAATGTAAACTGATTTTATTCCAATAGAAAAGTAATTAGGTCATGTATGTGTGTTCTGTGTTGAACTCTCAGGTTCTGTGTTTCTCATAAAGAAGAATAAAAATAAATCCATCTGTAAATGAAAGATTTGATGTATATGGAATCATCTGAGGCCCCTCATTTAATGTGAACTCTTCACATTTTAGCTGAATGTGCTGGAAGCTGATTGGCTGCAGTCTGTGGAGGTCAGTGGTGTTTGTTTTCTCTGTAAACATGCCAAAAAATTAATCTGAGACAAATTTGCTGCAGAGTCTCAACTCGTGTTTATCAGACTGGAACAAACTACTTTAATACTTTTATTCTGCATTTATTTTATAATCTAAAAGAACAAAAAAAAAAACAACAAAAACAAACCAAACTCAGTCTGAGCTTCTGTTTATCAGACTGGATGAAACTGTTATTATATCTTCATTATGGATTTATCTTAAACTTTCACACATAACAATAGTTTATACTTTGAATAGACTTAATGTAAAGTGAGTCATACCTGAAACTGTCCAATCAGGAAGCAGCCTCAGTCCTCGTTATGTGTCCAAAATGAAAGATTTTCCTGCTGAACAAGACGAGCAGTGAGTCTGAGATTCACAGCACAGACATATGAAGAAAATGATGATGATGTCACTCTTTAGCTGGCAGGAATTTTCTTCACGTACACACAGGAAGCTTTGCATGCAAGCTTGTCGCTCACATGAACTGAAGGTCACAAACAAATAAACAGACAGCTGTTTATCACTATAAATACACACTGCTAATCTAAGCAGATTTTTAAAATGACACCAGCAAAGTTAAAACAAATAGGATGCTGCCATAGTTTATCTTGATATTATGATTGTACTACTACTAAAGTTAATACTTTATTATTATTATTATTGTTGTTGTTATTATAATTATTTAATATTATTGTTGTTGCTGCTGTTTTATTCATCCTCAGAAGTTTTGATGTTTTCAGTTTCATAGTCTGAAAAACCTCTAAGGCAAGATTAACTTTGAATCAATATTAACTTTAAACCTGATTGAATCATGTTTTTTTATTACTATTATACACCAAAACTTTAAATCTAGTTTTTTTTTTTTTTTTTTTNTTTTTTTTTTTTTTTTTTTTTCAAAATTAACTTTTAACCTTTAAATCTTAGTTGTTAACTTGTGAGGCTTCATGGTTGTTTCGAGCGCCCTCCTGTGGTGAATGGGGAGCGGGGTTTATAATGAGGGACAGGTGTGTTTNGGTTGTTTCGAGCGCCCTCCTGTGGTGAATGGGGAGCGGGGTTTATAATGAGGGACAGGTGTGTTTGGTGATACCTGTCCTTCCTGCAGGAGGCCATCTGAGCTGGAGTTTGATTTTTGATCATTATAGCTGAGGCTAGTTAGTTTTAGTTTAGTTTTAGTTGGTTTAGCTCATAACAAAATCTTATGTTTAACCAAACTTCATACTGTTTATTTTCAGTTGTAATAGTTTGCGTGGATCTCTGCGTGATTAAAAACCACTCGTGCATTACCCCTTCAGAACGCTGGACTTTATGGTGCCATCATTTAGTTCCGCACCCTGAGCTAGCTTTGTTTGCTGGAGTGTAGGGGGTCGGTGGAGACCGTTATCCTGCCGCGCGGACTACTTTTTTTTTTTTTTTAANCTTTTTTTTTTTTTTTAAATCAGCACAGCTCAGCTCCGCTTATCCAAAAACTTCACACGTGACACTGCACGTTCTTGGGTCCTGAGCAACAAACCTGCTGAATTTCAGCTTCATGCAGCGCCGGTGTGGGTTCTAGAGATGCTGGTGCCACAGACAAAGTGTCTTTAGAGACAGACGAACGGCGTGACGTGGATCTGCTGCTTCACTCACAGCTGAGCTGTGAACTTTAAAACGGTTTGATTCGCTTCGTGTGCGAAATGCGAGTCAAATCAAAGTCAAAAGCGAAATTGCGCTGAAATGAAGAGGGAAGCGAACCGATTATCTTTTTCAGTTTCACAGCAAACAGGAATATTTTGGAGCTTCAAGCAGAATCTGGCGTGACGCTGCTTCTTTCCGCGGATGAGAAGAAACGAAACGCGTAACAGATGGAAATTCCGGTGAAAGACGTTTTTCTTGGGAGACGGATAATGCGCCAAAGATTGTCAACGTTCATTCTTGGGCTTCGACAGATTTCTGGGTGAATAAATGAACAAGATCCGTGAAAATGTCGGAGTACCGCGTGGAATCTGAGTGGAATCTGAGCCGCTGCCTGATCTCAGTATTTTTAACAAATATTCTGCAGCAATGTGAAGGTTTTATTGCGCGTATTGGCGGATCTGAGCTGAAATGAAAACGTAAAATGTGTTCTAACTTGAAGCACAAACTGACTGTGTCGTGAAGACGAACTAAAAAGCTTTAAAACGGCAGAAATCTGGACGGAATCTGGTGTGACATTTCCTCCGCCCAGAGCAGAGGAAACCAGGTTGCCTTGGAAACGGCTCAGCTGACAGTGAGTGACAGATCCTCTCCATCCTCTCCATCCTCCACCTCTCAGCAGGAATGGCTGCTGCTGGGATCCGCTGCCTGATCTCCCACTAAGCAGCCAGTAACAGACTGGGAGCTTTTCATATTCCCCAGCAGGATGAACCAGTCCAGCCTGCTGTACGTGCCGCTGGACCAGCTGCAGGATTTATCGGTGATGGAGAGGCCGATCCGCCGCAGCCTGAAGGTATTTTCTCATCCTCATCCTCATCTTCGTTCTCATCTTCCTCCTGTTTATCTTGAAGAACCGTCTTTTAAAACATCTTGATGTATGATGAAGACGCAGAGTGAGTCAGTGGGAGGATGAGAGGGAGACCCGCAGCATGACGCAGTATCTGTCTGTTTCCATGACTGTCTCTCTCTCTCTCTCTCTCGCTGTCTGTCTCTGTGTCTCTGTTTGGACAGTTTGTAGATGATTTGTCTGACGGAAAACTTGGTGTGTATGTAATAATGTTACTAATGGCTGCATTCCATTTAGCTTTGTGACAGTAGAGGAATATGGACGTGACACGATGAAATGGAATGTGCCCGTGACTTTTAATTACACGTGTGAGAGACATCAGAATCTTTAGAGCCCTTTCACTCCACGACTTCAGTTCTCTTTCTTTCTTTCTTTCTTTCTTTCTTTCTTTCTTTCTTTCAAATGTATTTTTTACTGAAGTAAAANTCTTTCTTTCTTTCTTTCTTTCTTTCTTTCTTTCTTTCTTTCAAATGTATTTTTTACTGAAGTAAAATTGAATTCAGGACTTTTGATCCAGTATTTTTATGATGATATTAATGGTTTATTAATGTTAAAGTTTTTCTTTCCTCACTAATCTGAAAAGTATATTTGAAGAAGGAAAAAAAATGATTGAACAGATTTAGTGAAGAACCAATCAAACACTGACTCTGTGGAGGAGGGGTGGGGCAACGTAATGATGCAGAGGGATTCTTTCACAAGAAAAACTCAATGTCATGGCAACGTACCAACACACCCCCAACTCCTCCCACACACACACACACACACACACACACACACACCCCTATGGTTGCAATGAAAATCAACAGTTTATTCAGTATTAAAATGTCATTTTTTTTCTGGATAAATGCATTTTGTGAAATAACATTAAAACGAAAATAGCAGAATTTTGTACAGGTGTAAGTTTTACCTGAGATAATTTTATTTTTTATTTTTTATTTTTTTAAACATGTCTGCCTGCCTAAATCCTTTAGATTTATTTATTTTTGGTTTTGCTGACAGACAGCAGAGGAAATCGACCAGCTGACTGTGGATGAAGATCTGAACGACATTGAGAGAGCTGTTTACCTGCTCAGGTAGGCATGTGGGTGGGGTCATGAGGTTTAATCGTGAAAGGGCCATTCTCTTCCTCTCTTTAGCTGATGATGTCAAAAATATAACAAAGAAATGTTTTTGGGAAGCCACATTTGTGTTGTGACCACTGTAATTCCTGTGTACTTTATATTACTTCCTGTGTACTTAACCTGTCCTTTCTATGCACTTAATATCTACTTCCTGTATACTTAATCTTTACTTCCTGTATACTTAATCTGTACTTCCTCTGCATTTCCTGTCCTCTGCAGTTTGGGACAGGAAGTGCAAAGAGCTAGCATCATCAGCAACCTGCCCAACCTCGTCCGCCAGAACCCGGCTGAGACTTTCCGCCGGGTCGTTCCAAAGGTCCGGGTACGTACATAGAATTATGGGTATGTATACCATATATGTACTTAGAAACCGTGTCAGTTCTCCTACTGTATGCAGTAGGAGAACTGTGCCAGTACTCCTATTTTTCAGTAATCGTACATGTCAGTACTCCTGTTTGTTTGTATGTTTATGTCATGCGTGTGTTACTGAACATGAATCCTTTCTTACTGAAAGTTTAAATTTTCTCTCTGCTGAGTTACAGAAATCTGAATGAAATTTCTGTTGTTGTTAAAATGTCACTAGAGTTTAATGATCTCTTTAGTTAATATTATCACAAGGTCCTTTTATTGTGTGAATGTTTTTCTATACTCAGTAATATCAAAGTTTTACAAGTACAGTTACTTGTTTGGTGGATTAAATGTACTTTAATGTTTTCTCATTATTCTGATCAAAGCTGATTTTAATTAGACTTTAATATCATTAAGAAGGTTTTGATTTTGAAGTTGATAACTTTGTTCAGTGATTATAAAGTCGAGCTTAGGTAGTTTTATCACAAATTTTACTCGAAAGAAGCCAAATTTTTCCTGTTGGATTAAGAAAAGTGATCGGATTAGGAAACCAGGACTCAGTCATGGGAATGAATAAATTTGGACAAAGTGGGAAGAACTTCCTGTGATATTTTATTTTCCTCAGCTCGTAGTTCCTGTCCTCGTGTCCTCCATGTTAACTCCTCCTAACCCCAGCTGTGTACTTCCTGTCTGACACAGGACGTCCTGAACGGAGCGAGCGTGGACATCCAGCTGGCAGCAGCTGCCTCCTTCCTCACCATACTGCAGGATGACATCATCCTCATCCACACACACACCTACTGCATCTTAAAGACAGTGCTGCTCCACCTCAACCACAGAGACACAGGTATTCATCAGCTCCACCCACACAGGTATTCATCAGTTCCACACACAGGTATTCATAAGCTCCACCCACACAGGTATTCATAAGCTCCACCCACACAGGTATTCATTAGCTCCACCCACACAGGTATTCATCAGCTCCATCCACACAGGTATTCATCAGTTCCACACACACACACATGTATTCATAAGCTCTGCCCACATGGGTATTCATCAGTTCCACACACACACAGGTATTCATAAGCTCCGCCCACACTAGGTATTCATCAACTCCACCCATACAGGTATTCATCAGCTCCACCCACACAGGTATTCATCAGCTCCACACACATACACACACATATTCATAAGCTCCGCCCACAAAGGTATTCACCAGCCCAGTCCACACACATACTCATAAGTTCCACCCACACAGGTACTAATCAGCTCTGCCCACACGCATATTCATAAGCTCCACCCACACAGGTATTCATCAGGTTTTTAGATCTTTTTCTGTGTTTTTCTTTTGCAGTGGTCGGTAACGCCTGGCTGGAGACTCTGCTGTCCGCCATCGATGTTTTACCCAAAGAGACAATAAAACAGGAGGTACTGTGGTCAGGTTATTGATCTGTATCTGTTATTGATCAGTCTGTCTCATTCCCTCCATGTGTACCTGTCTGTCTGTCTGTCCAGGTGCTGAATTCTCTGGTGTATCAGTCTCAGCTGTCTCACTCTCTTCAGTCTCGGCTGGTCAGCTGTCTGATTTTGGGGAAAGTCGCCTGCNGCCCCCCCCCCCATCCAGATCATATTCTTTGTCACAGTTAAACGTGTCACTTTTTATTGTAAAATGCCTAAATGCCTGGTTTGTTTTTACGTCAAGAGTGAAGAAGGAGCTGCTGCCATTGGTCCATTCTTCATGCCAGGATGTGGAGTACGAGGTCCGAGCATGTATGTGCCGCCAGCTGGAGAGTATCGCCAGAGCTGCTGGGTAAACATCTTCCTCATCACCAAACACTGAAGGCAAACAAGCAGCTGATTGGTGAAAAAAAACATGTATTGAGTCTGCTTCCTGTCTGTCTGCAGGGTGGAGGACACCAGGACTGAGCTCCTCCCTGAACTGGTGGCACTGGCTGGAGACACGGAGAGCAGCGTCCGATTGGCTGCTTTCGACACCATCACCAACCTGATGGAGATGATGGACAGTGGTGAGCCATTAAGCACAGTGATGGTGGACAGAACCATGGATTTGTTTGCATGAAAATGTATTTATATTTTATTAGTTTTCCTTGCTGTTAGCTCCTCATTCCAGGAGAGAGGGAACTGAGAGCCCATCGGTGATGCGGTGCATGAGTAGGATGGAGAGTAAATAAGCTAGTCTGCATGACCATCTCTGTCCGCTGTCCTCCATGTGGAGGCCACACAGGTCAGGCTTATAAACTCTCCTGAGTCCATCCTACTCAGGTGCACTGCATCACTGTTAAGTCTAAAATGTGTTCTTTTTAGAGACGTTATGTCTAAAACATGTTCTTTTTAGAAACGTTATGTCTAAAACATGTTCTTTTTAGAGACGTTATGTCTAAAATGTGTTCTTTTTAGAGACGTTGTGTCTAAAACATATTCTTTTTAGAGACATTATGTCAAACATGTTCTTTTTAAAGATGTGAACGGAGCAGAACTGGTTTCAGAACTACTCTAAAGTATCTCCCTCCTCCTCCTCCCCCTCCCCCTCAGATGACAGAATCAATGTGGTGATTCCTCTGGTGATGTCCCTGTGTGACTCTTCATCTCAGGAGGACGAGGCCATCGTGGTGTCTTTGTCCTTCCAGTTTGGGAAGTTATGCAGTGGACTGTCAGGTCAGTGTGAACACGTCCCAGAGAAGTGATGATCCACGAGACTTGAAGGATTTGCACTGATCTGAACTCAAAAGTTGTTTAAAAAACTTAAGTTATAAACCAAACCAGTGAAATCAGATACAATGACAAAATTTAAAGTCATTTTTATAATGCAGTTTTAACTGTAATTTGATCAGAATTTTTTTAAAATCTATATATAATTTTGGGGATAATTTATAGAGAATGACTAGCATGTATTGGCTGCTTTCCTCTGGAGAACCTGAAGTTTAAAGTAAAAAATAATGATGGTGTTCCTAACGAGTCAGCATAGTCTTCCAAACAAGTTAACATGGTGTTCTCAGGCTGAGTCATGGTTGTGTTCTGCTGAGTCATGGTTGTCTTTCTGCTGAGTCATGGTTGTCTTTCTGCTGACTCATGGTTTTGTTTCAGGCTGCCTGTCAGATGAGCAGACGGGTCGGTTGTTGCAGACATTTAAGACTCTGTGTGTTGCTGGTCTGCAAACTGAAGGAAACCAGACTGAGAACAACAAGAGCACGTTGATACGCTGCAACTGCTGCTACAACCTGCCAGTATACACACACATACAAACAAACTTGGTGTAGATTAACTATCTGTCTTCCTGTCTTTCTCTTTCTCTGTCTCTCTTTTTTGGACATAACTGTCTTTCTGTTTTCCTGTCTTTTGTCTCGAGGCCATGGTAGTGTTTGCTGACTCCACCCACTTCCTGTCAGAGCTCTACCCATCGTTCTCCGGTCTTTGTTGTGACCTAGAGGTCAGCGTTCGGCGAAGCGCTGCAGCCAGTTTCCACCAGGTCAGAGAACCAAACTGTCGCTGTAAGCAGACTCTGATGCCCTGCTAGCGCCTCCTATAGGCCACAAGGTTCACGTGTGATTCATAAGGGCTAAACCCTGACTGAAATCTATGCAAATTAATATAGGAGATAAAAATCTTTGAAAAAACTTAAAGTTTATTAGACTGGTGCTGTGATATTTTGAATATCAAAGTTCTGCTGTTGTTAATAAGAAATAATCAGAGTACACATTAATATGAGGATATTCAATAAGCTTTATAAAAACATTTATGATGTCACATGATGGTACATCCTGTGTTGATTAGCTCCACCCCCTCTTGTCAGGTGGTGAAGCTGCTGGGTTCAAATGTCCACCTGGTCAACAAAGAGCTACTGGCTCTGCTGCAAGACGACGCCCTGGAGGTGAGACACGCTTACGCCAGAATCCACAAGAGCTGCTCTTAGCACACTGCGTGGTGTTAGCATGTCATTTTTTCATTACCAGGTGTTTGTTATATAATGTTGGAATATTTATATTTAATGTATTTATTGTTTTGACATCTTTCTTTCTTTCTTTCTTTCTTTCTTTCTTTCTTTCTTTCTTCAGGTCTTGGATGCTCTCATGAATCATCTGGAAGAGACTCTGGAGGCATTTCTGTCTAGAGGAGAAACTCTGACTCTGGACAACAAGGTGACAAACCAAATATCAAATTCTGACCAAAACAGAGTCGTGAAAAAGTATTTGTCTCTTTCCTGATTTCTTCTATTTTTTGCATATTTGTCTCACTTAATTGCACCAGATCTTCAAATAAAATTTAATATTAGACAAAAACAGCCTGAGTAAACACAAAATACACTTTTTAAATTCTCATGTCATTTATTGAAGGAAAAAACCTCCAACACCTTTATCACCATGTGAAAAAGTAATAACCCCCTAAACGTAATAACTGGTTGTGTCACATTTAGCAGAATAACGGTAACAAACTCTTCTGATAACTGGAGATAAAATCTTTCTCATCATGTGGAGGAATTCAGTTCCTCTCTTCTTTGCTGCTTTAATTCAGACACACTGGAGGTTTTTCCAGCATTAATGGCCCATTTAAGGTCCTGCAGCATCTCAATGGGCTGCAAGTCAGGACTTGGACTAGAATTCCAAAGCCTTCATGTAGTCTTTGTGACTTGGTCTTTGCTTTGGATCGTCGTCTTGCTGCAGAAGTTTCACATCAAGACTGATGACGGATTTTCTCCTTCAGGATTTTCAGGCAGAAACAGAATTCATGTTCTATCAATTATGGCTGAAGCAGCAAAGCAACCCCCTACCATCACGCTACCACCTCCATGTCTGACTGTTGCTATGACGATCTTAGCCCCCCACCATCACGCTACCACCTCCATGTCTGACTGTTGCTATGACAATCTTAGCCCCCCACCATTACGCTACCACCTCCATGTCTGACTGTTGCTATGACAATCTTAGCCCCACCATCACGCTACCACCTCCATGTCTGACTGTCGCTATGACGATCTTACCCCCCCCCAATCATGCTACCACTGTATCAACACCAAACCCTGACCTGTGTGAAACCCCACTACTTGACTTATACCAAAGACTCAGATCAGCCTGAGTCAGTCACTAGTTAGCAGTGTGAGTGTAGCCTGGTGGATGAGGCTCAGCATTTATTTGTCACTCTCAGATGTTAGATTGGCTGGCTCCTCCCCTCAGACATGCTCTTCCTCTCGACTGTGCGTGTCCTCACCACTCCGAGGCTGCCAAACAATCAAGGGACAACCTTGGGCTATACAAATAAACCTAACCCTGACCCACATTAAACCCAATATCAAACCCTAACCCACATTAAACCCTACCCTCAAAAACCCTGACCCACATTAAACCCTAACCCTCAAAAACCCTGACCCACATGAAACCCAACATCAAACCCTGACCCTCATGAAACCCAACATCAAACCATGACCCACATTAAACCCTAACCCTCAAAAACCCTGACTCACATTAAACCCTAACCCTCAAACCCTGACCCACATTAAACCCAACATCAAACCCTGACCCACATTAAACCCAATGTCAAACCCTGACCCACATTAAACCCTAACCCTCAAACCCTGACCCCACATTAAACCCAACATCAAACTCTGACCCACATTAAACCCAACATCAAACCCTGACCCACATTAAACCCATTACTGAGCTCTGATTGAGCATTTAAAGATTAACATTGAAAAATGCTGTTTTTAAAAACATTTATCGAAATTAAAGTTTTGGCTCTGCTTATCTAAAATGCATTGCCATTATGAATGATGAAGAATGGCATTTTAATCGTTGTTGTTATTATTTGTTTACATTTCTTGACCAACAAGGGTCTGTGTATTCACAATGTCAGGAGTGGTTCTTAACATGAGAACTTTCTCCTGCACAGGAAGGAATCACAAACATGATGTCAACACTACAAATAGTCTCTAATTGCTGTAGATCTTTGTTTTTCTTTCTCCTTTTTCCACTCTTATCTTTCCTCTCATTGTTCCTACATGTCCTCCTGAGGCTCCTCTGGTTCTCCTCTGGTTCACCTGTGGTTCTCCTCTGGTCCTTCTCTGGTTCTCCCATGGTTCTCCTTCTACTGTGGTTCTCCTCTGGTTCTCCTGTGGTTCTTCAGTTCTCTGACCTGCTGTCAGCTCTGTTGTTGGCTGAGCAGAAGGTTGGTTCCTCTTTGCGCTGGCGGCTCCATGAAAAGCTGCTGCAGCGTTACAGCTGCCTGGCCAGATTTCTGCCTGGAGACGTGCTGCACCAGAGCTTCTCTCCACGCATCTTCATCATCCTCACCACCAATGTTAGTACAAACCTGACACACATCCTCTTCATCCTCACATTTTTGCTGTTTGCACATTTACTTTTATGTATTTTGATCTGCACATATTGCTGTTTTTTTACCTGTACATATTGTTTATACTTATATTAATATTTTTTCTGACACCACGCACCAACAGAAATTCCTTGTGCTCTTGTATTTGGCGAATAAAAGAATTCTGAATTCTCACCATCAACTCAGCATGCGTGCGTGCGTGTGTGGTTGTGTATCTGTTTGGATTTGAGCTTATCTTTTTGCACTTCCTATTTGCTGTTGTTATTGTTGTTTGTTTGTTACTTGTTTTCACTGACTGCAGATGGAAATTGGCAAATGTACAAACAGCCAATTCGGTACAAACATCTTATTTTTTGAGATTAATGTATTTTTTAGATGGTTCCTGAGTAAACTAAGTGAACTAAACTATGAACATGCTTCATGCAGATAGACAGATAAACGGTTTCAGGTAAACAGGTTGATACCAGGTAAACTGAACCATGTGACCAGATCACTACAGTGAGGTTCAGTGAGGTGAAATGGTTGTTGCAGAAAGTGGTGTGTACCAGGTAACCAGGTAAACAGTAACCAGTAATTTTGTTGTGATGTTGCAGAAAGTGTTGCCGGTGCAGAAGGAAGCAGCTCGGACATTCTGCACATTTTTGCGATACAACCGTAAACAGGAGCAGCGTCAGGAGATGATGGAGCGACTTATTACAGGTCTGAATGCTCTGATTATTCATCCAGATTTAATCCTGCATCCTCTGCTGCAATTTGGGCATCACTTGCTCAAGGGCACATCAGCAATGTTAATGAGGGAGGGGCAAGCGTGTCTTCACTTCCCCCACCCTGATTTATCCTTGTGTTAGGATGGAACCACCTTACATTCACAAATTTCATATATATATATATATATATATATATATATATACAGTGCTGTGAAAAAGTATTTGCCCCCTTACAGATTTCTTCTGTTTTTGCTTTTTTGTCACACTTACATGTTTCAGATCATCAAACAAATTTTAATATCAGACAAAGATAACCTGAGTAAATACAAAATGCAGTTTTTAAATGATGATTTCATTTATTAAGGGAAAAAAGCTA
>VXCM01003132.1:0-52225 GCA_014773175.1 Lucifuga dentata | reverse complement strand
TTTTTTTTTTTTTTTTTTTTTTTACACATGACCCCTAAGGGGCTCCGTAGATATTACCAGAGTGATACAAGTACAAGAAAATATGTGCATTAGGTCAGCCCTCCCTCAAGATAATTCAAATAGAAGAAGAAGAAGAAGAAGAAGAACAAGAAGAACAAGAAGAAGAAGAACAAGAAGAAGAACAACAACAGCTAGAACTGTTTGTAAAGGGGGAATTAACAGCCATTGGTTAGGTTAGCGGTTATCATCAGACAACATAGACCAAATAACTAAATAAGCAATTTGATCAACATTTAACAAATTGATAATTAGCAAGTGCTCTCCTTCATTAAATCTAAAATATGAACAATTCCTGCATAGAGACAAAAGTTAGAGTGTGTGCATGTATACATACAGCAGTGATTAATTCAGAAAATTCAACTTGTTTTTTGAGGTTAAAAAAGATGGTTAAACTGAAATTGCTGAAAGAAACATGTCAATAGTTTTGCCATCTGTGGGTGGGCATCTGCTTTTTGATCCTAGAAAAACAGAGGCTTAATCACACAGCAGTAAATGTTAGTCAGAAGTGTGAGCATGCATTGTTATCAGACAGAAGTCGTGCATGGTGAGCATCACGTGAGCGATTCTGCAGTAAGGTTGAGTTGAGTGTATGGGTGCTTGTTTCACATCTCCAAATGCAGGTTTGCATTTGAAATGGTGCAATGAACAGAGACATGGTGGTCTATGGAGCAGCGAAAGATGCCTTTGGGCAAATGAGTCATGTTAATTCTCAGCAAGCAGATGAGTGTGTGTGTGTGTGAAGGGCTCAGGAAGCTGTTTAGGTTTGTATTATTCACTGACTCCCTCTGTGGGGCACAATAAATTTAGAAGACATTTTGAATAATCATGTTTTTGTTGAGAGTGGAAATTTCCTTCCACAAGCAGTTACTAAATAACTAGAGAACTGGATCAAATGTTAAAGTGACACATCCACTTTAAAATTCAGTGTTGCCAATGCCTGCTAACACCTATGTCCGATTGTAGAGGGGACAGTTATTTTTGATTCCTCTGTAAAGCTGTCTTCTCCTGGGACTATATTCCCTGGCGGAGACATACATTGTCTTCTGTGGAGCTCCGTGTTGGAATGGTGGTTAAATAAAGTTACTTAGACAAAATCTTTGTCTAGAAAAAAATTAACAGAAAAAACTAATAGACATTTTGTTCACATGATGGATTATTTATCTCTAGTGCATTTAAAGTCTCTACAAGTTGATTTTAATCACGTACTGGAATGATCTGAAACCAATGGCAGTCTGGATTGTTGGGAAAACAATTCTTCACTTTACCACTAAAGTATATTTTTGGAAATGGTCATTAGCAATGTAATGTGTATGCAGGTTGGACTCAAACACACAAAATCGGCAGTACTGTCCTTTAATTCACAGTTCAGGTTGCTGCATGCTGATGTTGTTGTGTGTTTAGTAATTACTCAAATGTGGATCACATCATCAGGAGGCGTGACCCTCCGCCTGCCAGCAGCAGCCAGGAACTCCATCAGCCGTCCATAATATCCCACAACTGCTGATTCAGAGGCTTATTGGCTCTGTGCACCAGATGTGTGAACCAGTCATGACTGCATGAGGCGTTCACACAACTGAGAGACTCCAGGGGCCCGTCTCGTGAAACAGGGTCACTAAGTTGTTTTGACTAAAACCCAGAACCTTCCCAAATCTGGGATGTAGGCTGAAATAAAAGGAGCTGTTATGGCTTTTACTCAGCACAGTTTTTCAGACAGTTTAGTAATCCTGCATCATAAGGCCAAGCTGACTGTGGCAAATATTCACATTATTGTTTTCTTGTTACTGTTGTATTGCTTCTTCCTGGGATTTTTTTAATACCTCTGCCAAGGACATTATGTTGTTGCCTGCATTCATTGATTTGTTTGTCAGCAAAAACTCAAAAATTACTCAAAAAGTTCTAAATTGATTTTGATAACGCTTGCTGGAAGGGAGGGTCATGGCCAAGGGAAGAAGCCATTAAACTGTTGCAGATTTAGATGCAGGGATTAAAAAAAGAGAGAGAGCATTTTTGATTTTTTAAAAATGTGATTACTTCTTCAAAAGTAATACACCAATCTCATGGAGAAAATTAGGCATATGTATCCCATGATATACTATCAACAGGTGGAATTTTGATCCAGATCCAGATAAAGATCTGTAACATTGATCTGGATCTGGACCTTATATATCTACATCTGAAAAATATGCTTAGACAGGAGACACATTAATGGAATTGCTGGAAAAATATCATGGTTATTATAGTCATTTCTTTCGCCTTAGGCCAGTATATTATTAGAACAAGACAAATCTTGTGTTGAAAAATAAATAGGTGGAGCATCTCTGGCTCAGAGCTAGGCTCAGAGCTCATCGGTCAAACAGCCCACAGTAAAAAGTAACTGTACAAACTTTGCAGACACACAGTTTAACAATGAGTCTATTAATAATGTGACGGCTGATGGGATAAAGGAATATTTATATCAATTTGAGGCACACAGCAGTGAACTCAGAGGAATGAGGGAGGTTTTAATCGTTGAGTGGATGGTTACAGTCTGATAGAACAGTTGGGTTTTTTTTTTTTTTGTTTGTTTGTTTTTTTGTTTTTGTTTTGCAGAGCCTGTTATCACACACAGCAGCTCTGGTCCTATAATGTTACTGACTCGATTGATAATGCAATTTATATACTAGTAGGCTTATGGAAACTTAGCTTTGGCTAAACAATTTGTCTGAATAGAAATATGTACTTATGGTACATTGATCAATTATTATATTAACAATTCATAGTGTATGTGCAAAAATATAAAGACTGGTTATAACATGATCAGTTCAAAGGTTAATCACTGCACAAGGAGGCCTTTTTTCTTTCACGAACCTGACGAAGCTTGTGGCGAAACACATTTGTATTATTTATTTCTTATTTGTTGTTCAAAATTGTATTTTTTGAACTTAAAATCTAATAAAATTAAGAAGTTGAAGGAGAAATGAGGCCTCCTGGTGTGCTGTGATTAACCTTTGAATTGGTCATTTTGTGAGCCTGCTTCCATTAGGCACACTCTTTGTAAGCTGTGTGTGCAAAGAGCAACTCTACATGACTGGTTTTAACACATTCAGCTTCAAAAACCTGACACAACAGTTCTGAAGCTGCCTCTGACTTTTGATATTATATGGAGTTATAGCACCATAACCACATCCTGTTTGTTCAACATAGGTGATCTAGAGCATTTGTCTCCAAGTATGATGTCAGCTAGTCATCCTCTGCTCCACATAGGTCTTAAAGTTTTAAACAGTATATGACCATCAATACTATAGTAGTTTGAAGTTTGAAACCAGTTTGAAACCAGCAGACCTTACTATAAGGAACATAATCATATTATTGGAGCAAAGAGTAGCTTTATACATTTGTGTTTACATATGATTGACATAAAATCACTTTTTTTCCTAACTTAAATCTTCTGAAACTCATTCACAAAATGCCCTGAAAGCACTTCTTTTATCTCCAGGTTAGAGTTTGAAATTGAGACCAGAACCCAAGTGGAAATAGTGGTACCCCCTTTTTTTTTGTTTTTTTAAATGTGTTAACTTGGCTCAAATCGACATTTATCCAAAAGTGAAGAATCCATTATTTCCATGTGTTTTTTAAGTGATAGATTTAGTTTTCAGTATTAGTTTTGGTGATGGGAGACCCTTTTGTTCACATTTAGATCACAAATTTTAAATGTAACACTAATAATATCTCCTAGGAAAAGACTAAGAAAAAGGTCCAATGCTGTGGTCTGCTTAGGGCCCAAAACTCACCAACTCCACCCCTAGAAACCAGATGCTCAATATGAGACATAACTTAAAATCTACTTAAAAAAAAAAAAAAAAANTAAAAAAAAAAAAAAAAATCAAATGTTATATACTGTAGATGCCTTAATCGAAATCAGCATACAGTAAATCAACATTAGTGTACGCTGAATAAATTAAATTATGTAACTGTAAAGCTGTGAGCTTCTGCCTAAACTTTATAACATCTGAAAATAAAAGAAAAACTGGTGATATAGCCCCATTTAAAGAATGTTTCAATCAACATGTCTTACCTATGTCAATGAACTAACAAAGTTACAAATATGGTCTGACAGTCTCACTTTTGCTCTGAGGTTACACTAAAACAGGTGGCAGGTCACTGTGGGTTTCACAAAACAGAATCACATTGTAGGCTAATGGAAACACATTTTACAGCATGTTTCGGCTGTACAAACACGTGGTAGATTATTATCTCTTAGTGTCTCATACAGTAGCTTTCTTCCATAGATTCTGATGCACCTTATCATTTGGCATTTCCTGTAATGTGTTATGACAAGTGTAGAAACTGCCTCTGTTGCACAATCAGAGATTTTTCCGCTGATGTAAAAACAAAACAAAACAAAACAAAAAAACACAGTCTAAATGAATAGAACTCCAGTGATACAGTCAAAGTGCTGGTTAATGGATCAATTAATCAATCATCTGTTAACAGCTTTACATTACTTTAAATTTTACATTGTGTAGATGTTGTTGGTTTCCTGGCTGTGAGACCTTTGTCCACAGTGAGTTCAGAGTGTTTTTTTTTTTTTCTTTGCTGTTTTTCTTGTAAATGGGGTTCCAACTTCCTCTCAGCCACCTCAAAGCGCAGTTTCCATNCCACCCCCCACATGCCTGTACTGAGACACACACACACACACTCGTAAATGTACAAATAGCTTCATGAACAAGTGCATACTCGTAGCAGTATTTCTCACCCTCACATTTAATCACTAACCCACATACACACAAAAACACAGGAAGGCACACATGCATAAACACACTCTATCCTGGCTGAGTTTGACTGCTTCGTGAATAAAAACAAAAAGACACGGCTTGTGGCCACACACACACACACACACCACATGAGTAAACATTCATATCTTCTGTACGCTGAGACTCGGTGAGGTTTCTCTGTAAACAACCTGACATTTAGCTCCTGTTGACTCACACCTCCATCATGAGTTTGGAGCCTACTTGTCTTGACTTATATTGTTTGAACTTGCTTTGAGTTACAGTGTTTTAAAATATTAGTGAACACACACTCTCAGACACACTTGGCAGAGGTAATAAATTATTATCCTGTTTTCGCCAGGTCTTTTCTTGCAGGGATTCAACCCTGAATCTGACTGTATCTCATTGAATCCTCTGCACTACAATGAAGGAAGTCATGGGTCAGGCTTTATGTAATTTCCTTCAAAACGGAAACATTGTGTTAAAATGCCTGGTTTAATGTGAGCTAATGCTGTTCAAAACGACAAACCACACAAAAAGCATGCAAGCAATGGGACCAATTGTGCTCCCTGCATACGTTGTTAATCATCACCAATTCGCCTCTTCAATCAGAAATAAAAATCCAAATATGTCAAATTTATTGAAAAATGCACATAAAAGAATCAAACATCTACATAATCTGATGATACACAGCAAGGATGATGATACACAATGTGTGACAGTGTTACTGTTATAATTAATCTCAATGTTACTGTTGTTATAATTAATCTCTAAATTTGGTTTTGAAAGAATTAGCAACCCAAATTTGATTCATGATGCATTCAAGGAAAATGGGAATCTTTTCTATTTCCCTCTTTGGAACATTCAAATGGTTACAGTGAAAACAAAATGACTGAATGCAGAAAGTGTGCAGCTGTTATCAGAGCACAAATGATGATGATGATGATGATGATGATGATGATGTGCTCAAAAGACTTTCACTCATTTTGTGTTGCTTTTTTGTGTCCATGTGATATCATGAGTCAGAGAAGTCAGAGCTCAGAGAAAAGTCAGATTTTCCAAACAAGTTAGAATTTTTTCTTACTCACAAATAGGAACCTTACAGTTTCCACTCATGAGTGTAACATTATTGTCCACTGAAAATACAGAGTGAATGATTTTATTCTCTTATGATCAAACCATGTGTTGGCACTGTAAGCTAAGTGGCCTCCTGGAGCCCATTCATTGCATGTAGAACTACTGTTTGTTAACCATCAGTAAGGTGTCACTAATGGTCACTAGTTCCAGGTTTCCACACACCTTTGTTTCTTTCTGCTTTAATTTTATGAACAACAGCTCCATCTGACAAGCTCAAAGTGGACGAGGAGCTGATTAGAGCCCTCCAAAATGTCCTGATTTTCAAATTTCAACAACAAAAATCTCAGACAATGAACAAATTGCAATAAATGTCGAAATGCAACAATGAAATCACGCAAAATGACATGTTTCTACATTCTAACTTGTCTGTTACTGTATGTATAGGTCTGGCACAAATGTCCAACCAAAATTCGATGTTCTGTCTGGTAAAGGATTCTTTTTAACAGTGCAGTTTTTTGTTTTTTTTTAATTACTCTTGCATTTTGACAAATAAAAAGGCAAATTCAATGAAATATAAAATTGCAAAAGTGAATTTAGATTCCAAAAGGCTGGCATCCTTTTTGATGACAGATGTTTTGACTAATAACATTAATGATGCCTCTGATCTATTTAGATGCCAGGTGTGTGTGTGTGTGTGTGTGTGTGTGTGTGTGTGTGTGTGTGTGTGTGTGTGTGTGCATGAAAAATAAACCTTGAATTGCCACACCTGAATGTTTACTGGGTCTTATATATATACAGTAGACATATACAGTATACATTAAAAATATAGATTAACAAGAAAGCAAAACTACTTGTGATCCTTTGGCACTGAAAGACAAAACAAACTGTCAGCTGTATCTTTCCTCTATTCTTCCAAGTAGAGTTGCGTTATGTAACTGCATTTATTGAACTAAACCAGGTGTATCTGCAGAGGCGATGCAGGTGTTTTCGTGTTACACTTCTGTAATTCAGAGAACACGCTGAGTTGCTACATTGCTGTGTAAGCCTTGTACTTCAGCATAGCATGTTTCTAGTCGACAGCTCATGACAGTTTCAGGGTGCAGCAAACAGGCGTCTTCAGCGTCTGATGGTGCCACGCATGTCCTCGTAAACATCATTGGTGGGAACCCGCCTTGGTTTCTTGGTGGTTTGCAAGTCCCTGTACTTGGTCTGGTACAAAAAAAACAAATATTATAATTATTGTGGGGGCTATTATAATACATCCAGTGCTGTGAAAATATATTTGTACCCTTCCTGATTTCTTCTATTTTTGCATATTTGTCACACTTAATTGTGTCAGATCTTCAAACAAAANCCTTCCTGATTTCTTCTATTTTTGCATATTTGTCACACTTAATTGTGTCAGATCTTCAAACAAAATTTAATATAAGACGAAGACAGCCTAAACAAACACAAAATACAGGTTTTAAATGATCATTTCATTTAGTGAAATGACCATTTGTTCAATTATTGCGCCCCTACACTGAATACTGGTTGTGTCACCTTTAGCAGGAAGAACTGCAAACATATGCTTCTGATAACTGGAGAGCAAGTCTTTCTCATCGCTATGGAGGAATTTTCTTGCACTCTTCTTTGCAGAATTGCTTTAATTCAGCCACATTGGAGGGTTTTTGAGCATGAACTGCCTGTTTAAGCTCTTGCCACTGCATCTCAATGGGGTTCAAGTCAGGACCTTGACAAGGCCACTCCAAGACTTTCATTTATTTGTTTATTTTTTGAGGCCAATATTTTTTCATGGCACTTTAAGTAATAGTTGTTTTTGTTTTCAAAGATTTTTTTTAGATTATTAGAGTCTGGATAGAAAGACATTGTCATATATATATATATATATTTTATAAGAGATTAAAACCTTACAGTTTCAAGTGATTTAAGTGACACAAATTGAAACTGAGGTGATTATTCTGAGAGTGAAAGACAATTGGAATAACAAATCTGCTTTTTGGCCATGAAATAATCATGTTGTCATGAGTACTGATTTTCGTGCAGAGGCTGAATGTGGATGTGGATGTGAAACTGACACCACACACTTCTTTCATAATCCAGACTGAGTCATAAAATCCACAAAATAATTCATCAGTTTTAAAACAGAGGTGAGGAATCCGCCCCCAAGATTCCACCAGTGCTCCTGAATCATAGTGAAACACAGACACATGCAAACACACACATTGACACATGTACAGAAATACACTAACACACACAGGTACCTTAATCCATATGCTGAAAATAATGCAGATGCTGAGCAGCAGCACGAAGGCAGAGATCACAACAGATAGCAGGACCAGATCCTTAGAGAGCAGATCCTTACTTGATGACTCACACCGCTGCACTGCATCTATCATTAATGTACAGTGTGGGTATCTGAGACATATTATTATATTATATTATTATTATTATATGTTTTATATAATTTTGTTAACAGTATTGGATATTTCTTTTGCACATTGCTGTTGTTACTGTCGCACTTTAAAGTGAAATTCTACCATGGTCAAAAAGTGCATTATTTGCATGAACTGGTCAGATTTGGTAGAAACAACAATTTTATTTCAATTAGATAGTCATAACAGCAGAGCCAAATGTCGCTGGCTAATTTATGAAAAGCAAAAATTTAATTTCTGAATACATGAATTGATGTAAACTTACTTTCAAAATGTTAAGGCAATATAATATCTGAAAATATCTCAAATGAATATCTTACCTGTCACCACCAGAAGAACAGAGCCATCACCTTTTGTGTCCACATAACGGCTGGTGCTCATGTCAGACTTCTTGAAGACACACCAGTACACTCCTGTGTCTTCTGAAGTCAGGTTTTTGAAGAGAATATCCACAGTGGGGACGTCTCCTTTCAACTCATATCTGTTCTTGAATTCTATCATGATGGTATGGGGTTTTTGCTTCGTCTTGAAGAAAATGTTTTCATCACCAGTGAGACCCCGCTGCAAACTCAGACACTCTTGGTCTGGATCAGAATGTCTGCACTGGATGGTGATGGAGCCTCCAGCATCTCTTCGTACCACTCCATTCCTTTCTAGATAGAGAAATGGATTTTTAAAAAAAAACAAAAAACAAAACAAAACAAAAAAAAAAACAAACAAAAAAATTAGTAGTCTTGCCTAATTTTCTACAGGTCAACGCTTGATTAGGTCATGCTTATCATGATCCTTTCATGTTTTCCATATAATCAGTCTTTTCCCTCTTACCTGGACCACTGAGAGCTATGCAGGAGAGACCAAGGATGGTTACGAGCCTGAACCAGACAGCACCCATGCTGACAGTGACTGTTGTGAAAAATTCGCCTGACTTCTAAACCTTGAACAGGATGTCTTTTTTCTCCCACTTCTGCTGTCTCAGCCAGTAAGGCTGCTAACAAAATGTACCATGTGACCAGATTAAGCTGTATAGGAATCAGATTTGTGTCAAACAGAATTTCTCAAGCATCATAAAAAAAAAATAATGAATTGGAACTGTAAAAAAAAAAGTTTGAAACCAAAAATAAAATCCTTAATTGCAAAAAAGTAAAACTTGTTTGAAAAAAGAGCATCCCGTTTAGTTACAGTTTTTTTCTTTTTACTTTCAGTGTGCAGGTTTTCATTTACTGTTCTCTTTTTTCAGTTATGCTTCCCAGTTTTTCTCATATGTGTGTGAGGGCTGAGTGATCTAATAATCTAATCTAATTAGTAATCTAATCTGAACTAATAACAGTTAAAGGCAAATGATCAGGTTGTGGTCAGTAGCTACCTCAACACATAAATAAAAGTTATTCAAAATAAAATCACACCACCTTGACAACACAACATCTCTCAACAGATCAGCAGAAGAAACACTATCTCAGCAACAATTTGCACCACTCAGAAAGTGATGATGAAGAATAGAATGCTTTTTTCCTTCTCTGAAACATAATACAGAGGGATGATTATCATTTTAATGGTTTTGAGAACTTGCACTCGTGCAATTGCAGTCTGTCTTCAGAGATAAAATGCATGCCACAGAAAGTAGGCCAAAAGTTCAGCGTACTAAGGACATAGTTTTGCAGTATTACTGCCCTCTAGTGGCAACAAAACGAACATGTCTGAGTCCAGCTAGAGGGCAGAAAACTAAGGATTCTGTGGCAAAAGAAGAGCCTTTATGTGACCTAATTTTCAGAAAAAAAAAAAAAAAAAANAAAAAAAAAAAAAAAAAAAGTCTGCACAAGCTTTTTGTTGTTAAACATGACAACACTGGCATGATATGGAAGTTAAGCAATGTACTCTGCCCTGTGTTAGATCATGAGGACAGGAACCACAGCAAGTACCAAGTACCCAACCAGGGATGGCTGGTTAGATACTGCCCAATAAAAACAATACTTCTTATAACTACTATGGAAATATGGAAAATTATAGAGGTAAAACAATTGCAGACAAGTTATTCACATATTTACTATATAGATAGTATAATAAATTAATCAGCAGACGGCAGTAGAGATTGAAAAAATAAGCACTATAGAGAAAAAAATACACACTGTATAATATATTTAAGGTTGTCTAGATCACTAACAGAAATATGCATCCTGTTATGTAAGAGTATCAATAATCATTGATGATGCATATCACCGTGGACGCAATGAAGTTAAAATGTTATATTAATTCCAAAAGAAAAAAATAATGAAAAACCAAATAAATACAGGACAGCCCACTATATATTATTAAAGATGGGGATGTTGGGTGCGATTTAATGATACAATGGCACATGTAATACCACAACAATGTGCCGAATGCTTTCAATCATATACAAATCTGATTATATATTTGAAGTGAAGAGCAAAGTAGAAACTGATACGATCAAAAACAACCACAAATCTAACATGTAACATCAGCCACAAATGTTGGAAGAATTACCGTCCACAAAAGGGTTGGTTGCATATATTTTCTCTTTATTGGCTCTTTACTGAAGCAGTCATTGTCCTGAGAGAATTGTAAAGTCAAAATCAATACCATCAACACAGGGTTTTGCGTATTGGAGATCAATTAAAAAAGCATCCCCCTCTTCTGTCTCAGCTTCCATCTGGGACAGAAAGAAAAAGCTCCCTGTCTGTCCCACCAATCTGTCCTCCATCGGTTCCTCCCTCCTGTCTCATCCAGTTAGGGAGGCACACTGTGAGCTGCAGCAGACACTGCAAGAAGAGTTTTTATGTTGCATTTGTCGCTACGGAAACAGCCCTATCCATTTCCCAATCAGTGCTTCCTGTTTAGGGACTCCTGATGGTCACATTTTACAGACTGCAGGTTTATCAGGAGGCTGTCTCTGGTTACAGGGAAGACAGCATAGAAGACAGGATGAGAGACAAGCTTCAGTCTACTTAACCTATACTGTTATGATCATACTTTTGCTCATGTAATGTCATTTTGGGCTGCCTATGGCAACTCCTTTGAGTCAGTATGACCAATTGGGATTATTGATTGAATAATTGCTACGTCACTCAGAGAAGACTCACCACATTTCCCATATTCATTTCCAAGCTTACACATGCATCATCTTCCTGTTCAAAGATCTCCGGGGACATGCAGGCCTCATCTGGATTGCACGTGGTGTAATGAGCCTGTCAATACCCTGAACTAGATGAGATCGGATGGTTAAACATTCATTAGACATCAGTCAAATAGCTGGCATATAGGTGTGGAAAATAGCAATCTCCCCTCCTTCTAGAAAGAGTACCAGAATAAGCAGGGGATAGAAGTCTGCGTCCCATGTCGTTTTACTGTTTAGCTGTTGAAAGGGCAAAAACGGAAACTGCAGGGTTGCATTTTTGAGCTACAGCCAAATCATGCCATAGAACTCAAGTAGTAACAGCAATTGGCCAACCATCAATAGAATCACTTTGTTTCTCACATGGTTGCATATTTCCAAAGGTCACAGGAAAAAGATTTAGGGGAGCAACAGAAATCCAGGTTGATTCATGTCTTAAGGTAGAATAAGAGCCTGTGGGTACAGCACTTACCCAAAACAAGCTTTCTTTCACTGTACTCTGCCATCCTGGCATGTCTCCAGGACAGGAAGTTCTTTTCCTGATCCTGAGTGACCTCTGCATGCCTTTGGCGAGAGATGAGGGCTAAAACACACATCACAGTGCCACAGACCTCTTTGTGGGTTGCTCAAGGTTTGACTCTGAAGGAGTTTAAGCACCAGAGAGGAAAAATACATTCTGACGGTAACCTTTATTCAGGTTTTCGTTTTGACCCACATGGGAGGTATGCAGACAAATAAGCATGAAGCAGGCTGTATATATACTGTACTAGATGAGATCCTAGAAGAGAGAGTAAAAGTTTTGAATGAATGAAGGCAAGATTTATCATGGATCAACATTACAGAAATCTCCTCTCTGTGATGATCTGCTCAACTCTTCACTGTAAGCAACTCATCGAGAGATTTATCAGACCGAGTCATACAATGGCCATTCACTTATGAGATGAGCTAAAGAAGCATGATTGATGATAGTCATATTTCCAGAAGTGATCATTATATATATATTTTTAGCTGGGTAAATACAAATAGGTCCACTTTATTTTGAAAACATCTAAATTTTGCAGTCCATTGTTAGTATGTCTGACCCAATACATTATTTTGCTTTTACAGCTAAATTGGCCATTTGTTAATTGTGAAATAACATTTACTGTAGTCTGGATTCTAAATTTGATAGTTTTTCACTGGTTTATCAGTCATGTTCATTTTTGAATAGAACAGCTTTAAATGTTGGTTTCTTATTTCTTAAAAAGAGCTAATGGATGATCATACAAATAGACTTCTCCAGCCTTTGTGTGGTGGGGTCTAACTAATGGGTGTGAAATCATCTCAGGAAATAACCCTAACATTAATTCTGAAAAGATTTAAACTCTTAAACCAATAGATAATAAATATCAGAGGTGGGAACAAGTTATTGCTTTGCAAGTCGGAATTGAAGTCACAGTTCCAGAGTGACAAGTTCAAGTCACAAGTTTGAGTCCCAAGCAAATCATAATGTGCTCTATACCATTTAATGCCAAAACAATAGCTAGAATGGCCAATTAACACAAATCTTAGGATGTTTGTTTAAAAAATATGTATTTATTTCCAGATAAGCTTAAGAATTTGATGGAAATACACATTGCTAAATTCATATTTCAGTGCAATTTCACAAGAAATAAAATTAGGCTATTTTTACTCTAAGGGTAGATAATATTGAGATTTTGATTAAAAACAAACAAACAAACAAAAAAAAAAACCAAAACAAAAAGCAGTCAATGTCAAACAAGTTAATCTTGCAATTATAAGTGACTCTGCTGATCAAATGTTTCAGCTCTATGGAAATGAACAAGTGGTTTTCTGGAAATAAAAGAGCCGATTCACTTTACATGTTTTAATTTCTATGATTTCTAATCTTTGGTTTTGAGGGAGGTGTCAAGTCTTTTCAAGCCAAATTTAAGCCAAAAGTCATTGATGTTAAAGTGAAGCAGCTGCAAGTCTTTTTTGATTACATCAAGTCTCAGGTCAGGGTACAACTCAAGTTCATACCACTGCTAAATAAGTTAGTATCTGGACCAAGAGATAATTTGGGGAAAGTCTAATTGGTCTCACAGAATTATAGTTTATAAAATCAATCCCAGCTCCAGTAAAGTGAGAATTGTTGGGATATATTATGTTCCTCATGACGCTTAAGACAAAAGGCTCAGACTAAAATAGGCATTTCCAAATAAAGCCATCTCAAGGAGTGTTACCATAAGCATAAACACGTCATAAGTAACGTTATGAAGTGTTACTTCTCACGTGTAATGAATTACACGTGAATTACTACTCATGTGAATGGCTTCACTTTTTGAATCTAACTTGTGTTAAAAAGCCTAACTCTGAGCTCCAACAAAAAACTATAATCTATCTTAAAGCAGGAACACTAAGTGAGAGAACCAAATAACAGGTCTATGACGTAATGAAACGATAATGGACTTTCTCTTTTAACAGAATTGGAGACGGAGTTTGCGATTACTTTGGCTTGGAGGCTTTCCAAGAGTCTCTGACTGCAGTCTTCAGGCTCCATTTCACTGCACATAAATAATATTTTGCTGGCTTGGTCTACTCATTTCCCCCTTAGCAGGATGTGTCAGAACCCATCATGCAAAACATTTATGTAAGGCACTATCAGACTGCAATATGTAATTTTCACTCATATAATTTAAGACTATTGTGTAGTGAAATTAAAAAAAAAAAAAAAAAAAAAAAAATCAAGAGTAATTTCATATCAATCTTTATTGTACTTAGAAATCCACGCATCAAATCTTTTTTCTTACTTTTTACTTTACCATTTACAACAGGGGAAGAATGAGAAACAAGCTAAACATCATGCCTTTTCCAGCAGGCGCAATGCACCACAGGATGGGCTGAAATGGACGGGGACGGCGATACATAAAGTGCTTTTGTCAATAGTTTTCTTTTTTTAATAGAAAAAAGGATCAAAACAAAAGGTTTGAGGGTGGAGGGAGAGGACACATGGGGCCCATGGACATGATAACGAGAGTGCATGTGAAGGAGGGAAGAAGGTGGCTGGTTGATGAGGAGGAAGAGAGAATAGAGGGTATTTATCTTTAAAAAATAAAAAAGTGTTCCAATGAAAAATTAAAAAGTGGTTTCAACCCAGGATGAGGCTGGATTTGCCACCTGGTGGGTTTCTTCGGCTACTGGCGGCGTTGGCACTTCCCGAAGGGTCAGAGGGCAGTGGCTTCTCCCCTGGTTCCTCGTGCTCGGCCTCCTCCTCGGGACACTCTGCAACACCAATAAAAACACAACATGGTTATTCAAAGCAGAACCACAGGCCCTTCTTTCAGCTGATACACTTTCAGATTATTTCTGAATGACAGTATATTTGATTGGGAGCAAACATCGTAAAAACCTGGAATAATGTAAGTTTCTACCATTTCACAGCAAAACGCCATGTTATCTGGTGAAATTGAACTATTTGAAAGTGGAAAAAGTGAAAGCAAATTAAGAGTAGGTGGCAATAAAAAGTTTAAGTGAGGCTGAACAGTGTGTAATGCAGTCAAAGCATTAAAAGATGTGCATTCCTCATCCATTAGCACCTGAAATTACTGTAGAATGCGTGCAATGCAGGAGACTTTTACAGTGAAATGTCACATTTAAGGTGACTTTTGAGGTGTTTTCAAGTGTGGATTTTTGCACAAAAAAAAAAAAAAAAAAAAAAAATCTATAATTCTGTCACTAACTGCACCTGCGTTGGAATCCTGACTAAAGTGCTGTAAAATCCCTGACATAAAGCTTAGTAACGACAACAAAAAAAAAAAGAGCAATAAATCAGCTTTGATATCTAAACGTTAAGTTGATGTGAAGTCAAACCCTCCATTATGTGAGGAATGAGTCGCTCTCACAAACCTGCATCTGGAGGTTAAAATAAAAAAACCCTCATGCCTGCCATCAAAGAACAGCTGCCTGACTGCAGACCATCACGCCATGATGACAGGGAGAAACCACATCAAAGACATCATGTGATGTTGTCTTAGGAAGGGAGAACATGTGAAATGTAGCTTAAAAAGAAAAAAAACAAATTAAAAAAAACAAAAACGTATGAGACATAGCCTGGCGTCATAAATGGAGCTTTGAGGCAGGAAAAGTGGGATTACTGGCTCTGCTGTAGTGCACCATGGACCTATTCACTATGAGCACCGACTAATGAAAGTCATGCACTACTGCTCAGACAGGCAGTGAGTGGAAGAGTGTGACAGAGACGTGAAATCTTGTCTATAAACAGCAGCAAGAAGCCAGGATACTCACCATTGTTTGCTTGTTCTTGGCCATTCTCAGCCTAAAATGAAAGAAATGATACAATGATAAATGGCTTTTTCATGTAAATATATTTTTTCTTGTATTTTAACATCAAACACTATTCATAATCATCCTCACGTTTGCACTCAGATGCACTCTGTATTATAAAGTTTGGCAAGTTGGCCACGTCTTTGTTAACTAAGTCTTTCCATTATTTCCGTAACTGATGACCCCATAACTGACATCGTGTTTCGCTGTTATTTTATACTCTTCAATGAGGAAGTCCTCCCAGTGTCATGCTGTGAAAACCGACACATTCCCAGAACGCAGTTTAAACCTCCACAGGGATTACAAATGTCAGAGAGGAGAAATATTTGTCAAAAAAAAAAAACAAAAAAAACAAAAACAAACTCATGCTGGGTCAGTTTCAGATAGCCGGATAAAGTTGCCCATCCCCCCATGGAATTCTCTCCACTGAGCTTGTTTAGAATTACACTTAATCTGGTTTGTTTTGGAAACGGGCTCTGTCGGGATGTGTGAAAAGTACCTCTCGTCTCTGGTTCCACACCATGGCAGCCCCAGAGTTGTGGATGGTGGTCAGCTCCGGNACCTCTCGTCTCTGGTTCCACACCATGGCAGCCCCAGAGTTGTGGATGGTGGTCAGCTCCGGTTGAGGGTTCTTGGGGAAGAGAAGAGGCTGCTGGCACCGTCTCAGTGGGGCTGACGGCTCCCCGCAAAGAGTCCCTGTGGGTGCCCCGCCTGGGAAGGTGAGAGAGGGACGAAGACAGGCCTATAAGTGAACTTTTTCAAGAGTTTGTAGCGCTGCAATACACTAGAGTAGTCAAGTCTATTTTATTAGTTTATATTAAAGGTAGTCAGGAAACAATCTAATAAACCAAAAAGTCATTCAGACAAGTGTTTCTAACCTATATTGCAGCCCTGATCACCATGAATATTTATTATCCTAACCCAGACAAAAAACAACTTTGTGAAAGCATTTGAAATAAAGAAAGACAAAAATTCAACTAACAGGAAACATCTCCAAATCTGATTTGGAGGCTGAAACGGACCCAGAAATGCAATGGAATATTTCCAGACAGACAACCTGTCTGCCAAAACTCACATAACCCAGTAACGCTTACGCTTTAATGCCCGAAAGGGCATTAAAACTCAGCTGTGGTCCAGTGCAGAGAAGCAGTCTGTGCTAACAAAACCCCACATAAGGTAACAGCTCTGGTCTGGAGGGCCGGGGAGGGGACAGACTGTCTTTGTCATGCAGGAACAACGGCTCCTAAAGAAGTAGGGAGTGTCCATTGTGTTAATGGAGTGAAGTGAATCAGCGCCGTTGAGAGCCTCAACAAGAGATCCTTCATTACTGCTCTGTGTTACTACATTAAAGCAATGCTCTGTACAATAAATGGCAAATGAAGGAAGATTAAATCAGATTGATGGTGGCATTTTGTGTTGTGATCACACAGTTAGCTTTGTATGCTCCATGATATACAGTGCCTCACAAAAGTGAGTACACCCATGGTGATATGGTAATATTTTCACTACAGTTTCCTCCCAGTTACTCCAAGAAACCCAAAGATATTTTTTTAGAACAAGGCCCACCATGTGTATTCAGAAATGGTATATAAACTTTTTTTTTTTTTAAGAAAGGAATCATTTTCTTTTAAAATATCACAATACATAGTAGGCCATGGTTCCTTCAATGACAGTGAGTTCTCCAACACCAGTAGCACTCACACAACCCCAAACCATGAGGCTTCCACCCCCATGCTTCATGGCTGGGAGTATGCACTTTTCATTGTACATTTCCATGAGACTGCCTCCACACAAACTGCGCACCATCTGAACCAAACAAATTGATTTTTGTTTCATTGGACCAAAGAATACATTGCAGTAGTTGAAAAATTTGGTTTCATGCTCTTTTGTGAACTTTACACGGGCTTGTTTGTGAGCTGGCTTCAGCAAAGGTTTGCGTCTTGGCTGATGTCCATGGAGGTTGCTCTGACGAAGTGTACGGTGTTCCGTCAGAGCATCATGGAGAGGCCAGGCCAGTAGTGGTAGCAACCCTTCAGCCATACTTACAGCACTTGCTCGTCTGTCCTGAAGAGCAAGCTTGTGAACATGGTGAGCTACACGGTGAGCTATCTTCTTTGCCTTCTGGTGCAATTTAAGTTCTGAAATGTACCTTTGTGCTTGAATCTCTGAATAACTTTTGCAACTGTATTGCTACACATTTTCAATGCAGAACCAATCTGTTTATATCCTTTCCCATCTTTGTGAAGGGCTACAATTGTTTTTTAAAGATCTTTGGACAGTTCTTTTATACAGTATGTGATGCCATTTTGATAATCTATGCAAAAGAATGTTTTTTTTTTTTAATTTGGCCTTTTAAAGCTTTCATACAAGCTGAACATGTGTTTTTACCAATGCCTGCATCCTGACATTTGAAAATAATGTGTGTCATAACAAGTGGTTCTCCAAAGTAGGCAGACTGGCAACCACAGATGAGTGGTGTATTCACTTTTGTTGCTAGTTAAATTTAAAGACTTCATGTAAAAATCTGTGTTTTGTTTGAAGGAAAAAAAAAAAAAATCTCTGTATGCCATTTCTGAATAAACATGGTGGGCTTTGTTCAACAAAAATTCCTTGGGTTTCTAGGAGTAACAGGAGGGAAACTGTAGTAAAAATATTACCAAAGCACAAAGGATGTACTCATTTTGATGAGGCACTGTAAATGTATGATACAAAGAGTGTGCCAGTCTATCATATGTACAGTATACACTAACTTATCGACAAGCCTGGAGAAGGAACAGGAATCGCGTTGCTCATGTGGCATTTTAACAAAAATCCATGATTTTGGTATCTATAGATCACAGCATAACAACCTGGCAAACACTTTGTGTGAAGTGCAAATAAAACATCAGCAACTGAAACGTGGCCAAAATCATTAGAAGACTTTTATTGTAAGAAAAGTCAGCATTAAATATTTAATAAATGACTTTCAATCCAGATTTCTGTCATTTAACCTTTTCAGCTACAGGACTGTGTGCACCTCGGACCACAATCAAGTAATAAAAAAGGTTTGATGTAAGCGTGATGGCTCTGACTGGTCTCAGGCTAAAGGCCTTCATCTGAGCCAACCTAAATCCATGGCAAATAACACCTTTTCAGAATGGTGGGGAGAAAAGCCTGCTGACTAGAGAGGGGAGAGATTGACAAAAATGTGCGTTTGTGCACCTTTGTAATCTAAACACGATCAATCAGATAAATGGGGATAACAGCCAATGCTTTCACCATCACTTCTCTCCTTGAAGGTACCTTGCATAGGTTTCTAAATGTGGACATTTATGGAAAGAAAAGGGGCCTATTGGATTGTTGGATTTGGAAACTTATAAATTTTGTCAGACAGGAGTTTCTGAACCAAACTGACAGGCACTTTGGATGAATCATACTGAGGCCTTAAATCGAGAGGTAAAAAATATTTTTACTTCGAACCCCCACACACTTCAAAAAAACCTGCTTTAAAAGCCCACGGTGAAAATAAGAAATCAGTTAGGATCAAGCTTTCGTGCAATGTGTTGAAAGAAATCATGTTGCTTTTAACGCGGCTCGCTGCTGTATTAAATGTGAAATGTGGATATGTGCTGTAAAGAGCCAAAGCTATGGTGCTTAAACCAACAAAGGCTTGCAAGATCATCTAAAAGGATATGTGTAAGACAGGATGAGCCTGTTTGGCTTCATATCCAGGCCAAACAGACTGAACAATGCTTATTAAACCTGTTATAGTCATAAACTTCACTCATTTAGGCATAAAAAAAAGGATCCTCATCCAGTTGTATCTGAAGAAGTGGGACGACTACAGGAAGGTTCACCTGAACTTGACCTAGACAGAAGTGAAACAATGCAAGCAGGAAAAGGCTTTTGCTGCTGGCAGCTGCTGGCTGCAGAGGTCAGAAGCCAAAGCAATGACTTTAAGGTCAATTCTTCTCCCACAATGTAAACATTTTGCCATAATGTGGCTTGTGTGAAACCATGTGATTCCTGGGTTGTGAGTAACTTCAGAGGCTTTGGCTGAAAGGGAATCTACAGCTTGTATTTTTCTTTTGAAGTGCTTCTTAAAATGTGAAACCAAAGATGGCAACTCAGCTACCTCACTATTCTAACAAAAAAAAGTGAATGAGTGAGAAGGACCAAAGTGTGATTTAGCTTTATTTGTTACTTTCCCGGAGACACTGAAATAGAGACGTGCACAGAAATCACTGGGCAAAATGAAACAGCTCAAAGTGCAGAAGAACCTGCTTGATTTATGGGATACAACTTCTCGTGACACCTACATTGCTGTGGAGATAAAGGTAACGGGACGTCCAGCAATCGCCGCCTCTGAAGGATGAAGGTAACTAGGGTGAACGAGGATGTTATTCAGTCTTAAAATGTTCATTACAAACTGATCATCACATCGGCTCTGGGAGAATATTTAACTGCTCTCCACATGAAGGATGTTGAAATGCTGTATAGAAGCTTTATCTGATCCAACCTGTTTTCCGATTTAATATGCTAGCATATGATAATCGGTCAATATTTGCCATTCAAATATTTGGTTTGCATTGTAATCAGAAGACATACATCATTTTAAAAAAGACCTGAAAATGTGAAAGTGGAATTCTCTGACAGGTTTCAGACGGAGCATTTTTCATGCAGCAGAGGCTTGTGGATTTTGCATTCATTTTTTTGTATCAAGATGAAGTTTGTCACTCAGTATGTCTAATAATCGATGTGTTGCAGCTTTGCATGCATTTCCTCACCTGCCGTACTTTCCCCTCATCAGCCGATGAGTCATGTATATTTGATGAACAATGGAATCCCATTCACTCCATTATACGGCTTACTCACATTCTCACCTTAATCGCAGTACAAGACAAAAATCTGACCATGTTGTGTAAGTAAATTCACCAAATGTTTCTTGGAGTGACTGATAAAGGAAAGAGAAAGAGAGATTCAGAGGAAAGAGAGATTCTGGTGATTTATAGGTGAAAAGACAGTGAGGAGTTTAAGTTTTAGATCTGAAGTTGCTGAGGTTAAAAGATTTCAACAGCATTTTGATGAATATATTTCAACATGCAGCAGTCTCTCCTGGACATTTTTCTGTGCAAACTTTAGCAACTTTACATCCTTTATATCAACTACAGCGCTGTTGCTTCAATTAAGCCTCCTTGGCTTCCATGTTGAGGTCAGTGCCTTATGTTTGCAGTGATCACAACAACTTAAAAGCAAATTGCAGGTTTTTGTAACTCTTGGTGCTGTTTTTGTCTGCCTGTGTTCAAAATAAGACTTTCCACATGTCGACAAAGCCACACTTCACCAATTTACACTTTTTTGCAGACTTATTTCTTTCCATTGAGGGCTGATCCCTTGCCCATTTAACAAACCCAAGCTTGAAATTACCCGTATCCTCGCTAGAGGGTTTTTTTTTTTTNGTTTTTTTTTTTTGTGTTTTTTTTGGCCGTTACACTTGTGGGACGTTCATTCTGATTACCTAATTGGAAAATTGTAAATAACTCTCCATTTTAAAAAAAAAATAGCTTGTCCTTGCATTTGTTAATTACATGGTGCTTCTGCCTCACTTAGGGCTTCTGCTAGTTTTCTCTACATCTGCAAGTTTGAACTTGCTAATACAAAGAACTCATTAGCTCGTCCATGGGCAACTCAGTGTCAACATTACCATGTGAAACTGTCTAAAAGCCGGAGAAAACATCATCAGTGTGATTTCTTTGGGTGTGGTGCTGTTTCATGGATGAGCGACTGAACGAGGTGAGAGTGAAGTTTGATTAATTACTGTTGCTGGGTGGATTGTTCCTCCGATGGGCGTGGGGGTCCTCGGGCTCTGCAAAGATGGTGGAGGCCATCTTGTTCTTGCGCTGGGGAGTTGTGTTTTCATCTGTGCCAAAGGAGATGGTGGAGTCCCCACCTGGCGGTCGTAGTACCCTAAAAAGCAAGAAATGGCAGACTGTAATTTCACTGATTCACTGAACCTTTAATGTGTGGGCCTGTAAAGCCCATTGAGCCATTGTGTGTGATACTGGGTTATACAAATAAACTTGACTTGACTTGATTTGACATCCTGTGCAGTACGCTCCCATCCCCCACACCTCAGACCAAACTACAGCACGAGAACATTATGTCACACTGATAAGCAAAATCGATAGTCAAATAAAACATGATGATGCCACAAGCTGCTCATAGCCTTCTCCCTACCCCACCCAATCTCTCTCTCTCTCTCTCTCTCTCTAACACATGCGTGGAAATTCTCCTTTCTCTAAGCCCCGGCTGTTAGCCTGTAAGACAGTCACAATCTCTGCCCTGCAGCTGACTCTGGTCTCCTGAAAACAGCAAGCGGCTGACTGGCTGCTGCTGCCTCTTTTCACCACGGATTCCATTGCGGTGACACAAAGGCTTGATGTCAGTTCCTGGTAGCATTATCATTCCTTTATTATATGAGCAAATCAAATCTCATGCCCTCTTAGGTCAGTACAACACAATATATGTGAAAAGGTTGTTGCGCAGCTAATATAGGTCAGCTAATAAATTGCTTTTCTAGAACAATATAGAAAGCTTGCATGCAATCCAAGGCACGGTAAACAAAGCCCAGTTTACCACCGACATTCCTCACACCACAATCCCAACAAAGGGGACATAAAGGGAAACCCTTTTTTTTTCCTTGCTGTGCTGAAGGACAGTTGGGGTGGAAGACAGAAACTGATGTGTTTGCAGAGCCCTATGAGACACCCTCCCTCTTTTTTCCCCAACTAGTTCTTCTCTGTACGGTCCCTAAAGCCACCAGCTGACACATAAGCAGCTGTCCAAGGGCCAGGCAGGCAGATGGAGGCCAAAAATCAACCCAGCTACTGAGGTAGAACAAACGACCAGCAAACAGCGGAGGAAAAAGCAACATTCTGTGGACTGGATTCTCTCTGCCATTTCACTAGTGTCCGTCACACTTAGTTGTGACAGTAAACCAAACTTCACCTCCTGGCCAAAGGAGATGAGCTCATGCTTTCCACACAGACGGCAGGGGGAAAGCTTTTAGCTGCCTGGCAGCAGCAGACCCCACCCTAGAATGAAACTGCAAATATTTTCAATGAAATGGCAATAATGGTTAGATTCTGGAGGACATTTCAACCATGTGGAGCTAAGAGTGATATAGCTGAGCTCTCCAAACCAAGATTCCATTTCTGATGAGGCTTTTGATGGCCTAGTAAGACCTTAGCCTAGTTCTGCTCAAGTTGGACTGCTGCTGTAGGAATTCCTGCTGTTAGCTGACAGCAGAAATGATCAGCAGCTTGTAAAAGAGGTTTAAGGAGCAAAAGCAAAGACCTAAAGGAAGATTTAGAAGCTTAGCTAGCTCAAAGCCCCCACCCAAGCCCCTGCATCATCCATAAACAGCATGCGGCTTCAAAATGCTTTGATGGTTGACCGAGATCTGACATGCTTATTTTGTGAAGGCTGGCTAATAGTATTATTCTTCTTAAAAATCTGGTTATTTGTCATCAAAACATCCTCTATTTTCTGACAGTCATAATTTATAGGTATTTTTCTGCCTTTTTTCGCTGCAAAGGGGAGGAATGCATCCAGATCCATGCTTTGAGGAAGACTACTCCTCTTAAGATGTTTTTCCACCCCATCCAAACTAAGAATTAACATGTACAGAGGGTGGGGGAATAGATGCCTATACTGAAAGCACAAAAATGGCCAGTATCTGTGTCTCTTAACTTCCACTCCCCCCTAACCAACAATGAACCAAATCAGAGATAATGACAAACGCAGACTCAAGTCTAGTCTGGGATTTTTCCTGCAATCAATCACTTATTTGGACTCTGACTCAAATTCATGAGCTGCTCCTTCGGTCGTCTGTATAAACTTACTAAAAAAACCAAACAGCAAACAGATAAGACATGATATTTTTCATAACTCCCAAGTACAACAGTTACAAATCATCACGGGATTCCAGCTGTGACTTGGGCTAGAAAAAGTTAGGTTAGGGTCGGCAAGGGTTTACCGAGCCTCGTCTAGATTTCAGAAAATAAGATGGAAAAAGACTCTCCGGGGAACTTATATGTCTTTACGTGTCTGACGTTATTTTTCACACAGACCAGTGCTAACCCAACTAACTTAGCGACATTAAATGCTATATGGCGCATCAGCCGCCAAATATACTTAGCTTAATTAACAAGAGTGTGTTACAGTTAAGCTGAATCCAGAAAAATCCTCGCCAGAAACCAACGGGCTAACATTAGTTAGCAGGCTGAATCTAAGCAAACGCAGAAAGAGGCGTTTGCTAGCCAAGAGGCTTGTCCGCATCCTCTTTCTTTTGTTTGTCCAAGACAGGTTTTCTTCTGCTTTTACCTTGAACTGCTTTTAGCACCAGGGTCCATTCCTTGAAAGGAAGTTGTCGTTGTCATCTTTAAGGTGAATTTCGGAGCCGTTGAAGTAACAGTCAATGAAAACTAAAAAAAAAAAAAAAANAAAACCGTCTCTTTCCCACAATGCTGAGACCAGGATGTAGACTCCACCCGACACTGAACAGCAAAACGAACACCAGAGCTGCAGGTTCTACTGTGCCAACCCGTTAGACCCAGCCCACCGTCGTCGTTCGACCAGCTCTGATTGGACAGAACCTCACAAAAAGCCGCTCTGATTGGACCGAACCTTAGCGATCGCCTGTCTCGTTGATGATAGTTCTCGGCTGGACTTATAGATGATCAGTTGAATCCACATCACCGCGGCCCACTTTTCCTTTAGCTGACCTATTAGCATCTATTGTGACAACCTGCTGCTAAGTAGCCCAAACTCATTATAATGTTTGTGATACTGTATGTTATCTTCTTGCCCGTTTCTTTAGACAGCCATAAAATGTAAATTATAGCAAAAAGTCAGACAAAACAAATAAAAGTTTGAAAAAGGACAATAGCTTTATTTTAACAAGCATAGTAAACAGCACAGATTTTTTTATTTTTATTTTGACTGAAATATCTCTTCAGGATCCTAAAATTTGAAGCTTGGCCTAATTAATCTATTAGTCAGAACATCTCTCTACACATCCACTACAATATAAAAAATGTAGAAAATCAAATATTTTCTGAGGATAAAAGAAACTTAACAACAATTCAGCCCCATTTTCACACGGGGAACAATATTGTTCTCTGAATGATAGCCAGTCCTGAAATACTCTTCTTAAGCTGATTTCCTGAAAACCAATCAAGCAAAGGCAGTGCAAAGGCCTTCTCTCAAATTCCTTGTCAGTATGTCTCACAATATAACCAGGCCCATTCTTCTGAATTCTTAGCTACTTAAAATGGGATGAAGGCCTTAACATTTGCCACAACACAGTATGAACAAACAAAACCTGAACTTAGAGTCATCTGGATGTGGGTTATGTACAAAAACAGAAAAATTATAAAAGTAAGAATGACAACACTATACAGCAGTAATAAGTAGCTTAAAGATCACAACTTCTGTATAGTATTCTTCTGAGACAATAGGGCAAGTTGCAATGAAGCAGCTTCGGTGTGTTATTGGCCAAGAAGGATGGTGGGGTTGAGGAGAAAAATCACACACTGCTGATTAAAACAGTCCTCCCGTCTGTTGCTGAAAGACGTCGATTGTATCCTCATCCTCCATCTCCAACTGTTAAGAGAAAATAATGTTTAACATAGAGAAGAAAGTTCAGGCCAGTTCATCTGCATCTTGTGAATCTATAATGTAGTTTGTTCATATTTTTAATTCTAATCTCAAGATTCTTCTAGTTTTGTTAGAGTCAAAAGTATAAAATGACAGGAAATATGGGGAGAAAGTGAGACAGGAGTACACATCATGTGTCAGTGTCCCTGGCAACATTCAAAGCTGGACATTGCTGTTTTCAGGGATTATGCCTTTATACTTGATAGTATAACCCAAACAAAAATTAACTTCATACTTGACTAGACAACATGGTAGGGCTGCAGCCAAGATGAATATTAGCATTTGGATTTGATCACTGCAGCATGTGTAGAACATGTCAAGTCAGAGCCTTGAGTTTTCAGTTTACTTTCATGACTTATGGTCATTTCAAAGTAACTAAGTGAACTCACAAGTGGTGTCCGCACTGCAGATGAGTGGCAGCGACCATGATGGCATTTGTTCACAAAGCCTTATTTGACATCAGTTTGAGAACATGTCAAATAAATTTAACTTGGAGTGTTCTACATGCTAACCAGCTAGACACCAGGTACTGAACTACACATCCTTGATAAAGTAACTGTGGCAATGATTTCCAAAATGTGAAATATGCAGGTCTACATTTTTAACCACACTCTTCAATTAAATAACTTGCTGTTTAAGTCATTGTTTCTAGACTTCAGATTTACCTGTGCTGGAGTGTCTGTGTCACTTATTGGCTGTCCGTCAAATCGGAATCTGATTTGCCTCATTGCTAGTCCCTGCAGAGATAAATACATAAATCAGTGGCTCTTAAAGAAAATCAAGTGGAACCCACCCATTCCTAATTTATCAAGACCAGAGACAGCATGAACCAGGCAACTTTCACCAATACTTTGAATATTCAAAGGTCTAACAAAGGACATTTTGGGCAAAGAAATTAAATGTTCAAGAGAAGAGAGAATAAAGTAGAGGAAAGTATGTGGCTTCAGTCAAGCTCCCCCTACTCATGAGCTGTCCAGGCTTTAAGTATGTACTTTATTCACATTTAATTAAAAGTGACAAAATTACTTAAAAATGACATGCATACTAAATTGGCTTGATTTTCTGACTTTGATGGCTTCAAATGGGTTTAAACGTGAATAATTCAAAGTTGTTGCTATGTACCATCAGGTATTTCAAGTATGAATTCCCTTATGACATAAATGTAGCATAACTGAACAACAGCAAGCCTTTCTCCTACTACTGTGGTCATCTGGAATATGTAACAGCAGAGACCAACAAGGCTGCACGTTTTCAAAGGCGCCTCCAACTGTGTCTGAGAAATACAGCCGACTTGTGTCCCGAGTCTGAAGAACACGAGTGTATTCTTTGCCGCTCTCAGCATCCCATTGTGGGTCAGTCAGTTGTTTAGAGTTGCATTCAGGAGGTCATAATCAACTTCAAAATATCACAAGACCACTTTGCATGAACTATTAACATCAGATGACCATCTGTTGCTTATAAACACGTAGCATGATCTGGACAACTGGATGTCAAGCATGACTGTTTGCCAGCTGCCCATTACATCATAACTTCTTCTGTAAACTCAGGTAACATGCAAATACCATTAATGATCTGTGGTAAATATCAGTGCATTTACACATTTGAGAGCAACATCGTGGTAGAAATTTTGAATGTTGAGAAACGCAGCATTAGCTACATGGTCAGGAGGCACAGAGAACATAATACACAGCAGTGACTTGAGAACAGATTGTGGTAAAATATGATGACTGAATCTCTCTTCTGGTCTTACTCATAACAGAGATTCAGGTGTAAAGCAGATGAAACAGGGTGAGGATGCTCATCCAGAGGTTTCAAAGGTACAAGATACGAGTACAAGTATTCAGTTACTTTGTTCCGGGTAACTGTACTGTTACCCGGAACTCCTAGAACAAACTAGGAGTGATGGCTGCTGTGAGTTTATAGAGTACTGCGCCACGCTCACCTGCCTCTCGCAGTAGGCCTTCATTAGTTTGCTCAGTGGCGTGTGCCTTTTTATCTTGAACTGTACTACAGATCCGTCCTGGCCCGCTACCTTCAGGTTGATGTGTTCATTGTTTTCTGTTTTTACAGCTTCCTGAGGGAAAGAGGGAAAGAGAAAAGTAAAACCAGTTAACACAGGTGCGCAGACCGAAAACAACTACTTTATTAATCAGTTAGTTGATCCGAAAATTTACTTAATCGTTATTCAGTTTTTATAAAAGAACCATACCAGTAGTTTTGTATGTTTGAGCCAAACAAATGCTATCCGCATACCTGTTATTGCAACATAAAATTGTATTTTAGTTTTTGTGTCATTTTGCCAAATCCCCTAATCTTTCAAAATCAAACACCAATCAACAAACAAATCAATTTAACATGCACGCCTAAATGTAGAAGGCATGATCCTTTTCATTTCTTTGGAAAAGAAATGAAAAGGATCGTGTCTCCAGGGAATAGTTCCAGGAGAATTCTCAGATTAGTCCATGCTTTCAGCTGAATTAAAACACTAAAATTAAGTAACTGAGACAAAACCATTGGTATGGTCCTTTTAAGGCAATATGCACTACACATTTGCTGGTTATAGCTTTTCAAATGCAAAGATTTGCTAGCTTGTATTTAATTTTAAGATGTCAATTTATGCTCTGGCAACTTATGATAGGAAGATGTAATTATTTTGCATTAATTGATTAAGCAGAAAAATAATCAGTATATTAACTGGTTGAAACAACTGATAGCTGCAGCCCTACATGGAAAAGACATCTATGTCAATAAACAAGAAAAATGTGATAATAAGTGTTTATATCAGTCAATCTTGTCAAAATATGGCACACAGTGATTAATCCAAAACGCAAGCATAAGAGTAAAAGCTCCTGTGAAAAGACATATTGGCTATTAAAACTGTAACTGTTTTAGTTTTAGTACACAAACTTTTCCCCGTGTGCACGCATGAAAACACGCATCACGCTATTTAACACTTCCAACCATTCAGAGAGAGATAGAGAGAGAGAGAGAGAGAGAGAGAGAGAGAGAGAGAAACTGCCTGCGCGTTCACAAACCTTCCGGTGTATCAAAGTAGCTGCTAGCTGGTAGTTGAATATTTGCCCACAACTCTCACTCAAGGTAAAATATCACGTGTATAAATAACCACGTTTCTATGAAACATGAAGCCTCTAATCTACTAAAACAAAAACGTGTATTTTCATACATTCACTGAAGACACTCACCGTTGGTTTTTCATCAGCCATGGTGAGCGTTACTCTTTTGGCGCTTCTCTACGCTGCCACACAAAGAATACGAGTGCGCGCACGTACTCGTTCCCGCTTAAAATATTAGACCAACGTGCTCGGCCGTGTGACCGTGCGCGTTCACTGTACTGGGCTCTGAGTGGCTGGGATAGTCACGAGGACAAAAGCGCAGTCTGGATGTGGGCGGGAGAGTCACAATGCGCGTTAAAGAGAGGCTAGATAACACAGGCACGCGCATAACGATATTTATCCTTTTGTTAAGGTTTGTAGAGGTAGATTTATCACAAAAAGGTGACTCAACACCACACTGACCTCTGAATACCATGGTATGGTTCCATGATTGTCATTATACACATATATGCAAGGAATACAGAGGTTTTACTTTTTGTCTTTTGGACTCATTAAATACATCCCAGCGGCCATCTTGTTTTTCATGTTGATGATGAGTTGTTCGAATTACAAGCAGTTGGGTTTAATACATTTGCATATCAACAAAGTATGAAGCAAAACATAACAAAGATTCTAAATAGATCTATCTGAAAACACATGAAACCAGCCAAACAATTCCTACACATAGTTTTAATTTATTTTTTTATCCTTGCATGTAAAGTAGACCCGGTTCAGCATATATGTTGTTGATGACCTCTTTATGTTATTTTTCATGCATCTCTTCTGTCTGGCTACGTGTAAAGGTTGAAATCAAACAGCATCTGTAAGATGGGAACAAGAACGCAGGCAGGAGGAAAGGCAGCCCTGACGTGACGTCATGAAACATGCGACCACGGGGGCTTTCAACTGAATGACAGAGGCGCGTAAGGCAAATCGCTGTGTAGTTCACAGTGTGGTGTGTTTATAGCTAAAAGTTACACCTGTTGATTTTATATATCTGCGTTTTATCACGATTTTGCCGATGGAGGAGGTTGACGTTGAGCCGATAATCACCGTAAGTAGCCGACAGTACCGCTGTAGACAAGTTGTTATTTCATGTTAGAGGATAGCATTGCTACTAAGCTAAAAGCACCGCATCAACAGTCTTATTACACAGAATGCATACACATAATAACATAATTTGTGTCAAAAACCGTCATTAAATTACGCAAAAGTCTCATCTTAATTGTTTTTGTTTTAACTATTGATCAGGGAGATGTTAACTATGAAGTTAGGGTAAAAATTGTAATCTTTAATAATTGCAGAAAAGCTTCTGCCAATAATAAATTATTCAATATCTGTCACAATTCTTACAGCGCACTATTATATTAAATCTATTTGGATTTGGAATTAAGTTTTTTGTTTCTGAAGTTAGTTACATTTACTAAATTTTCTCATTGTGTTGTTTTAATGTAATACCGGAATACAGAGTCATGTGTCAAAGAAAATACACTTAAATTAACTTTTTAATGTGAATTTATCGTTTCCTTAAATAAATTTAGTGTATCTTGGCACAATCTTTTTTCTTTAAATGTAGAATATTCCTGCAGCCAGTGATGGGAACCATTTAGGATTTGCTTGGGGTCCTGGAGATATTCTTGTCTATGAAACACTTTATAAAACATCAGGTGAGTGTCTCTATTAATAAAATCATTGTCATGTTTTCACTCTTTCTCGCTTTCCCCCACCCCCTAAACACTTGCACTGTCAGACACCTAATGTTATTGTCATACCTCTTTCTACCCTCTGTTGTCAGGTTCTACAGGATCAAGTTGCTCTTTTATCCATGAGGTCAGGAAAGACGAGGACATATATTCCCCAATTTTACGTAAACTCTTCAATGAATCACATCACATCTTTGTTGGCCTGCAGACGATCAGAGAGGACTTACCCAGCAAGAACAAGAAACCCCAGTAAGCCTGTCTGACTGCTGTGTTCTGTTGTCATTCTATGTGACTGTTGCTTCTTTATGACAAAGCCCTGATTAGGACAAATGATAATGATGTGATAACGACTGGCCTATGATGATTTTGACACACTTTTCTTTGTGTTGCTCTTCAGATTTGTCAGCATCAGTAAAAACTACAGATCTGTGATACGAGCCTGCATGGAGGAGCTTCAGCAAGTTGCGGGTATAACATTTAGAAATACAATTGTGATATTTTATTTATATGGTGATTATAATATGATGTTGAAATTTATCATATTCTCTGTTGTGCAGTTTCGACACAAGATGCAGAATTAGCCACAAAGTATGGAAATCAGGTATAGCTTAATTCAGTATTCATCATATATGGTTAGTCACAATTTTGTGGGATACATTTATGATACTAAACAAGTCTTATTTAAACAAACTGACAAAATTAACTATGATGCATTTTAAGTATTATTCTTTAGTAACAATTATTTAAATGAGTTAATGCTATAACTGTAGTCAGCTTTTTCTTGACTGAACTTTGTTTTTGGACTATTCTATTTCCAGTAACAATATCTGAATATCGGCTTTGTTGTGGCAGGTGTCCATTCTGTTGGCCATAGAACTGATCTGGAATCTGTGTGAAGTGCTGTTCATCGATGCTGCTCCTGGTCAGTTTGTCCTTGTGCTTGCACTTTATCTTCCCCCTTCATTCTCTGGAACACATTGTACCATCTGTCCTTGAAAACATGAAAACACTCAAACAAGTTAACAAGATTGTGTGTGTGTGTGTGTGTGTGTGTGTGTGTGTGTGTGTCTCCTCAGCGGGTTCCTTATTGCTCCACCTTCTGGATTGGGTGAGATTGCACAAGGCTGATGTGGATGAGAAGGCAAAAGATGTGCTGCAAAGTGAGAGTCCTGCTGAGCACCACAGCTACTGGGATGTGGTAGGTCAATACATACACACCATTGCATTTGAAAATGTCTTTATACACACCTATTTCTGCCTTTTGATCTCTGATATAGAAAAGATGTGGCACTAATATTTTTTTTTAATCCAAAAATTGCCAGACAGACTGAGCTGGAGAATTTCACTCTTGGTTTGTATTTTGTCTGACACTGTGGAATCTCAGGCATCACATGGGTATGAAGTGTAACATTGTGTAGCATTCAGCATATTGACTGTTTGTGTCTGGATGTATAGGTGGTGAGTTATGTGCTGCAGGGCAGGTTGGAAGAAGCCAGACAAATGCTGGTGAAGCAATCGACCTTACAGCCTGCTGCCAAGAACATGTACAAACTGATGGACAACCTGCTCAGCAAGATGCCCTTCTATAATGTAAGACGCCCTTTTCGGGTTAATTTCATCATGTCAAGCAAACATCAAACAAAATGTGACATGGTGGGTTTCACTTTGAGCTTTGACAATCCTCCAGCCTGGTGGCACACAGACTCTGACAGACTTTGATGTGAAGTGGAGACACTGGCATGAGGAGGTGGATCGATGCCTGCAGGATAACTCCTTCGCCAGCAACCAACACCTGGAGCTCATCTGCAAGGTCAGTGACCCTGTGTCCTCCCTAAGCCCCAACAGATGTGGTCCATCTTTGTAAATGTCCACTATAAGCAAAGTGATTTGTATAATGTGCTGCATAGGATATGTGTGGCTCTGTTGCCCTTGTTTGAGTTGCTGGAATGTGCTGTTACTATAGAAAATCATTAGGTCTGTGCACCTGTGCTGCAAAGACACAGTATGTTCTTGTACATTTATTGACTTTAGTGAATTTAGTTTTTCTGAATCTGAACTGTTCTTCCAAGACTACTTTAACCCTTTGCCATTTGTTTTTCTATTCAATGCTAGATCCTGGTGGGGGATGAGGACACCCTGCTGGAGCGCAAGGAGCTGCTGAGTACCTGGTATCACTTCCTGGTCACTCGACTGCTTTTCTGCCACCCCACAGTCAAGCCCACTGAGTTACATTATTATGCACAGGTAGCTGCACTATACTGACTGCTGCCGCATCGCTTTGCTGCCGCTAAATGTGTGTTACGTACTGCAATATGAATACCTTACACTGTTACATATACAGTCCCCTCATGGTATTTTCCATATATAAGTACAAAAGTTGGGAGGATTTATGTAAAAGGGATGAACTTGAGTCTGTTGGGTGTTGGGTAGGCGTAACTATATTTGTGTGTGCATTGCAGTCGTGCATGACCATGTTTCTGGATTCGAGGAGCGTCCCAGAGCCCCTTGACAGCATCTTACTGGCTGCTTTTGAGTTTGATATTCATCAGGTCATCAAGGACTGCAGGTGACATGCAGCATTATGCACAAGCCTGCAGTGCATTGCCTATTGTTTTTTAATAGTCCATGTTTTAAACTGTCTCAAAACATTATTTCCTATTTTTTCTCTGTGTGTTCCTTTAGCATTGCTCTCAACAACTGGTGGTTCGTGGCCCATTTGACAGATCTGCTGGATCACTGCAAACTCCTCCAGTCTCACAATCTACAGTAAGGATTCTGTTTAGCTGTGTGTGCTTGTGCTCACACACATTTAAACTGTAGATAAAAAAATTGCGAAGTGTTTTTGTGTAACATTCAGCATATTTTACCATTGTGTGTTCAGCTTTGGCTCCAACCTGAGAGAGTTTCTCCTGCTAGAATATGCCTCCGGTCTCTTTACTCATCACAGGTAAGGTTACTTACAATGTAGTATAATATACTGTATATTCTTATGGTATAGTAATTCTGGTTTGCATATTAAATATCTTTGATCATTTAGAGGTTTTAATGAATGAAGTATGGAAAATGTTGCTCAGCATTGCTACACATGACTTCAAGCAGCTTTCCACAGTGAATCTACAGTATATCATGTTTTTTTTTTTTTTTTTTNTTTTTTTTTTTTTTTTTTGTTTTTTTTTTTGATGTGATAAGTGATTAAAACAGCGAATTGATTAGCAAAATTAGAGTCTTTGCTATTTATTACACAGTGAGAGTTGCTGGCACAGTTTAACCCCTAGTCATCTGTCAAAAGCATTGTAATATTATTTGCTATATTATGCTGAGCCTCCTCAAATGCTTTACCTTTTGGGCTATTTGTGTGTCTTTGTCTTAAGTCTGTGGCAGTTGGCAGTCGACTACTTTGACAACTGTCCTGAGTTTGGTCGCGTCTACTTGGAGCTGCAGATTGAGCGTGTGCCGTTGGACACGGAACGCAAAGCCCTGAAGGTGATCAGGATCTGTGAGCAAAGGCAGATGTCAGAGCAAGGTAGAACTTTTCCTTCCCCATTCCCTATCCACACGTTATACAAATACACACACCTCTTTTCCCATTGCTGCAGAGACCTTACTTTTCATTCCTTTTCCAGTGAGGAGCATCTGTAAGATCATGGCTATGCGAGCTCTGAGAAACAACCGGCTGGGTTCTGCTCTGTCTTGGAGCATCAGGGCCAAAGATGCTGCCTTCGCTACCCTCATTTCAGAGAGGTTAGTTTCCTAAACTAGACTCTTATTCTTTGAGATGTGCCTGAGCTCTATATGTAACTGTACCGGAACTGTCTTGATCTTAAAATAACCCATTATTGCTAAATGCGCAATACTTCAAAAAACAAAAGGTGTGTGTTTAATCATTAATAACATCACACTGTATAAAACACTAGATGATTTGCTCTTTTTGCATTGTGGTGTTCAGATCTGAGACATTTTGAGGAAGGGAAGGGACAGGGAGTTTTAACATGCTTGTCAGTGTGTCAGGGCTTTGTGAGATATTCCAGATGCCCACATTGGTTTTCTTCCACCATTTCACATTGCATTACATAAAACGCCCAATTGTCATTCCTGAAGCTAATATTTCCCTCTCAGTGACCCACATTTATGGAATCATCAGGCTGATCTCTTGTTCTGGGGAGGACAGAAATCAGCTTTAAGGATTACATGTGGCTGGATCAAAATAGATCTAGCATTACATCTGAGCTGTTACATAAATTACAGGCTGTGCATCTCCCTGTGAAAGCACTTCATTGTCTCTCCGTGTGGCTTTAAGTGTACGTGTGTGTGTGTCAGATTTTTACAGGATTACTGCACCAGAGGAACTTTCTCTGATCTGGACCTAATAGACAATCTGGGCCCAGCACTGCTGCTCAGCGACAGGCTCACCTTCCTTGGTACGAAAGAGGAGCTTAAACACACACACACACACACACTCTTCAGTCTTAATTGCACTGCTTAACTTGTGACTCTGCCAGAGCAACAATCTCAAAAGTTAAAGCTATCTGCACAGAAAATGAGAGGACATTCAGTCTGAGCGGATTCTATCCTAGTCTGCTTTCCCCAACAGACACGCCTAGGCTGTCACATGAGACTCAGAGGTCTAAACAAGGTTATGCTCTGCTTAATGCAACAGCATGTGACAGCATGTTTACATGACAGACTATCAGGAAACAGATTAACATTTATAAAACAAACTTTCAAATTCATTGCTAATAGAATTTATTCAAAGAATAGAGTAAATCTGTGTGTTAAACTGATAAATTGTAAATAAAGTCTGATGTACTCTGGGGGACAGTGTAAAATCAAACTTGTAATAATATATTAGCTGTAAATAAGAGTGAGAGCAATTACTAATCTCACAAATTTATTAAAGTATTTTTCTACTCTGTGTGATTACATTTATGTGTGAGAATCCATTGAGTGGAAACCCAATACATAAAGCTGAAATATCATCAGAGTAGAATGTATTTCCGCTGTACACTAAATAGTCTAAATACACTAACACATACTGCTTTCTTTGTCCTTAGGGAAATATCGTGAGTTTCACAAGTTGTATGGAGAGAAGCGTTTCACGGAGGCGGCCAAACTGCTTCTCTCCCTCATGTCGGCTAAAATCGCCCCCCGCAGCTTCTGGATGACACTGCTGACTGACGCTCTGCCGCTGCTGGAACAGAAAGAGGTCATTCGCACTCTACAAACCTTCCAGCAGCACAATCTAAGCTGGAGGAAATTGCTTTGAAAATCTCAGAAACTTAAGAAATATTAAAGGACCATATCACCCATTTTGCATGTTTGAGCCTAATATATTCAATTTTCATACATGTTATGTTACTGACAATCATTTCCCAAAACATACTACTGGAATGGTGAGTTAAAAATTTTTTCTTAACTTCCAGACCATCACTGGTTTCAGTTCATTCTGGTAAAATCTATTCTATTAAAATCAACTTGATAACACTTGAACCATTCTTGGGATAGGTAATCCATCATCATGAACAACATGTATATTCAGGTTTTTTTCGAAGTAACATAATTTTAGCATTTAAGCGCAATAACAAGTGTGGAGTGAATGTACGTCTCCACCGGGGAATATAGTCCCAAAAGAAGACCTGCGTTTATGGATGACTTCATAAGGCTGCGTAACTATCAGCAGGCGAAACATCGATTTTTAAGGTGAATGTATAGCTTGAATATTTGATTGTGAAAGATTAAGAGATTTTGCAAAATATCAGGAAAGCTGAAATACGGTTTTATCCTTTGGGAAATGTCAGTAACGTAACATGTATGAAAATTGAATATATTAGGCTCAAACATGCAAAATGGGTGGTATAGTCCTTTAATGAATATGTAAAAATAGCTGCATGGTAATTTCAAGTGCAGTAAACAATAAATAAGCAGTGTTTGTTGATTCTTCAGGTGATCTTCACAGTAGAACAAACCTACGAGCTGATGTTTTGTTTGGAGGAGCTCACCTCCTCACTGAACACCACAAGTCCCAGCACAGACAGGCCCATGCAGGTACATGTTTCCGTACCTGTTATCTTCTTCCTATTTTAAGATATTTACTTTTCTTCTAACACTACAACTGATATGGTTTTTGTCTGTCATTTCAGGAGGAAGATCTCGAGCTGACCAAAGTGGAGCTGCTGAGACTCGCTCTGGCCAGGAATCTGGCGATGGCTATAGTCAAAGAAGGCACAGTGGAAGCATGAAGCAAAGCTTCTTTAGCATTTTTGTACTGTATATAAACTTCAAATAGCCAAAATGTTGTTTTGATAATAAAACAGTTTTCATGATGTACACAGCTTTAAAACAGCATTTAGTAATCATTAAGAAGTTAATAAGACATCCACTGAAAGAAAGATTTATTTCTTCATGCAGCAAACAAACAGCACATCATACAGTATGTAGAAAATTAGCACTCTCCCGAAATCTACACATCATATGTTCACTTAACTTGTCACACAACAAACAATAGGTACACATATGTACATTAAACACACACTTCTGTGCATCCCGTATGTCGATGAATTGAAGACGACCAGAGAAGGGACTTTAGGCAGGACTAGAAGCGACTTTAGGCAGGAGCGGGTGAAACTCACAGCTCAACCCCATTGCTGTGCTCTGCAGAGAATTTGGCCTGGTGACATTTGAGCTACCAAGTTTATTTGGAGTGAAATTTTTCAGTTATTCACATTTTCTGGGTCAGTGATGCACTGAAATACTAAAAGTGAAAGTAAATATGACAGACATACTGAGAATGATCGCAAAGAAAACACCTTTAAGTAAAACCTAAAATATAGATATTCACTGGTGACTGGCAAAATATTGACAGTTGAGGTTCATTTTCAATTCAGAAGTAAAATAAATAAAATATGTAATAATGAGATTGCGATCTAAAGTGCTGCACGTTGATGCCATTGCAGCACATATTTGTTTAGTGTTGGTCCACTAGCTAAAACAGGGCTGCACTAGCCAGTCAAATTATTAAACACAATATACTTAACCATGTCACAATGCCTGATGGCTAAAAGCATATCAAAAACATGAAACCAATCATCTTTCTTCAGTGGTGTATCTGTCAGAGGTGGGGCCAAGTCATTGTTTTGTAAATCACAAGTAAGCACTCAAGTCACGAGTCAAGTCAGAAGTCATCATTGACAAATCCAAGTCAAGTCACAAGTCCTAAACTTTGAATTTTGAGTTTTAAACAACTGTGCTCTAAATTTGATGTCAGAGTAATAATTAGATTTAATTTGAATTGTATAATTTTTAATCTTTGGTTTGGGGAAAGTATCAAGTCTCTCTGGGTCAAAACACTCAAGTCCGTCTGAAGTCACAAGTCATCGGTGTCAAAGTTGCATTGAAAATCTTTGATTATGTTGAATCTCAAGTCAGCAAATTTGTAACTTGAGTCCACACCACTGGTATCCATGCAGTACTTTTAATTTCACAAGTCAAATTTCCATTTTAACTTAATGCTCAGAAATCTGCCTGACACCTTTCCTAAATCTCTGGATAAATTCAAGTATATTAATATTTTCTGTAGCTGTTTAAGCTCGAGTAAAGTACATACAAATGCTCTTTGGTCTTGCAGCAGATCAATGTCTTTTAGGTATGTTATCTTCAGGATTATTTTAGTTGAAATATAGTTTTAACATTACTTTATTAAATATTGCCTTAAGTCAGTGTGAAGCTCAATCATTCATTATTCATTCAGATTAGTTTTATTCACTCAAATATTTATCTTCATACCTTTACTGGTAAACAATAGAGTTGTCTTGTTTTCTGCTGTATTTTTTTTCTTAGGTTAGCTATTAAACATACAAGCACTGTATACTAATATTTTTAGTGTGGACTTCTCATTGACAGTAATAATGATTTTTAAAAAAAGAAAAGCGACTAAAAGGAATGAGAAGCTGACTGGTAGCATTACTATAACACTTCAGATGATTTCTTTCCCACCTTCCTCTCCTCTCTCGCTATGGGATGGCGTGAACACACACACACACCCCTTTGTGGAGGATGAAGTGGTCCGCTCCGCTGAGTGGTAGAAGGCCTGTATGCTGCTATAGGTGACCCCATATCTCTGGTGGGGGGAACTGGTCAACCTCTCCAACCTCGTTGCACAATCGCTGTCCTAGTGTGAAAGCCAGCTTGTAGCGCAGGCGTACCATCTCCTGTAAAAACAAACATTTTCAAAGATTTTCTCCCACTGTTGGTTTAGTAGTTTGCAGATTTCTGCAACATGTTTGAGGTCTCCTACCTTTCCTGGGTTGGCCAGTAACATGATCTGTGTAATGGAAGCTGGGGGTAGGATGGGATTAAAGGGCGCCAGGTCCGTCCCAGATGGAGGCTGCAGCTTAACCTTCATTGACTGGTGGAGAATGTAGGAAAGGGTCACTGAAGCTGAGATTTCTGACTGCTGATTGAAAATGGTGTGTGATGACATTGTATCTGGAGTATAAATCAGGTCAAGTTGACATGTATAAACCTCTGATAAGGAATCAGTACTGCATGAAACAACGGAACACAAAAAAAAAAGCATCAATGGGGCAAGGAAAAAAAACTTCCAATAACTAATCAGAAGAAAAAAGGAAGCATCCTTGGCACAGCGACAGAACGTCCTTCCAAGGCGTCACATAGGCAGTAATAAAATACCAAAAGAGAGATAATGACAACATAAATAAAATGCACTAAAGAAATGAGTACTGTGTGTACCTTGGGTACAGCGGCTTGCAGTACAACGTCATGAACAGGCAGGGGTGCTGTATTGAGCATGGACACCACCATGACCAGCACATCAGGCCTGCCGGGAGGACAGTCAGAAGCAAAGTTGATAAGCACACGAACACCGTCCTTATCATAGGCTGTCACAGGCAGCACTTTACCTGGAGACAGACAATGGAGCCAATCAGAAACAGGCAGACAAGTATATGGATGTATGGATTGCATTCATCACCAGTCTTGTATCATCATGCAATTATCAGTCCATAAAGCAGCCAAGCTTGGCATCTCTCACTTGGTCTGATGGCCTCCAGAGGAACATGCACATTACTCAGGGAAATGTCTGCTGCTCTGGAAGGGCTGCCCTGGAGAGGGGCGTGGCAAGGGGACAGGGAGCGGAACAGTGGGCTGCCTGGGGCTGAGCTCAGGCTCTGGGCCTTAGCGTGGGAGATAGCAGGAGAGCCGGGCATGGTACCCTGGAGAAGAGAGGCTGAGGAGGGAGAGCCCTGTGCAGGTATAGGTGCTGCCACAGCCATCCCAAAGCTGCTGCCCCTCATCACCTGGCTGGACAAACTGAAAATCACAGACTGATTTATTCAAAATTAAATTCAAGCCTGTCATCAAAGTATACCTCGTACACAAAACAGAGAGTAGAGAACACGTAGAGTGGAGTAGAAAAGAGGGACCATGTACCTCTTGTGATTTCCAAAGCCCATCACGGCCAAGTCCTGCAGGTCCTGGAGACTGTGTGGGGTGGCAGTTGGATCAGCTTGGAGCAAAACTGGACCTGAGCAAGCCACACCTCCAAACATGTCCACACTTGGTGCCTGGGGAGGAGAGGAAGAAATACAATAATGCCTCATCTCCTATAACATATTCATAAACAATACTTTGTTAAAATTTAATTCGTACCTGCAAGGAGGTCCACTGATTGGATGCCTCATTCAGCTTGGGTTTTGATTGGCTGCTCAGAGTCGTAGGAGGGTCATTTAGTCCTGAAAAAAGGGAGAGAGAATATTGTCACCAAGGACTCCAGGAGAAATCGTGCTTAATTCAAAGTGTAGTATGGGTGTGAGCTAATGTGGCTACAGAACAAAAACAAACGGTTGCATAATTGTGACAATAATTTACAATAAGGATTTACTACCTAAGGACAGCAGCTCATCATCAAGAAGAGAGAGTGCAGCGGAGGCCTTTTCAAGTGGAGGATGACTCGGGCTGCTGTTCTGACTGCCATGATGGGAGCCGCCCAGGTGTTTAGGAGGAGGAGGAGGTAGGACAGGGATCAGGGAAGCCACAGGATTGGTCGAGACAGGAGCTGAGAACTGGGAGGGAGGGGCGGCAGGTTGAGGAGGGCTGGGAGTGTCGAGGCCAGCGAGGTCAATCAGCGTAGCTGTGGTCTCAGCTGTTGTGTTTAAGAGAGAGAGAGAGAGAGGAAGACTGGGAGGTTTATTGTCTTTATTTAATTTTCACATAAAAATGCAAAAANAGAGAGAGAGAGAGGAAGACTGGGAGGTTTATTGTCTTTATTTAATTTTCACATAAAAATGCAAAAATAATTATACAGCGACGTACCTTCTCCACCATGACCAGCTGTACTTCTCGGCTCTTCACTGTCTCCGTTGATCGGCTGTCCCTCGACAATCTTCTTATAAGAGTTGATGACCTTGGAGAGGTCATCACTGGCCTGCAGGATGTCACCTGAGGAATTGAAGGTCATGAGATACAGATTATAAACTGTAAAATGTTCAGTATGTGAAAACAAGACAAAACAGTAATCATTCACACCTAAACTGGTGTCATTATCCTCTGATTCAGTGGCCATTTTGAAAGCAGCACGCCTCAGCTTGTCACACCTTTCATAGAGTTCCTGAGAAGAAATGCAAAGCAGCTACTCTACAGCTTTTATTTTTAAAGAATGAGACAACACAATATGATTAGAATGTTTATTTAATTGTTTGTGTTTATATGTCTATACAGCAGCACCTTAATGATCTCCTTGTCTGAGTCGGAACTGTCTTTATTGTAGTGGGTCAGCATCTCAGTTAGCAATTTCACGTTGATGTTCACCTCCTCTAGTGTGTTCATACGCTTTGAAACCTTCTGCACCCGAGCGTCATCCTGACAAAAACAAAATGTACGATCATACAGTATATTGGAGATAGTAAAATTCAAATTCAACTCAAAAAGTGTAGTAGCAAGAAACGAACACAGATTTCTAACATTTCTCACCTCTTTCACCATGTTTTTGATTAACCTGTTGGCTTCCTGCAGATCCTCAGGGTTTTTACTCCTGAGAAGTTCAGCTAGCAGCTTCACACAAACACACACAGTTTGCTTTAGTAAGAGTAGAAATGTATCTTTTACTAATATATGGACAGCTATTGTTTCACCCAGAATAAAAAAATCCACTACAGTTAATGAAGTAAAAAAGTCAAGTCCATTGGCTGTTTACTGATCATAACAGAATCATTTCTTGGCTTTAAATTTCATCAAGACACAAGAGTAGTGACTAGAACAGTAGTGATTTAGAAAGAACCAATGTTTTCTTGACTTATGTTGTTGAAGTTCCTTTGCATTTAAGCAGCGTCTAAACATCAGGATCATAATTACAAAAAAGACATTTGAAAAAATTTAGGATTTCATCATTTATATATAAAGGAAGTAGATTTTCTCTTAAAAACTGAGATACGAAGACATACTTTTTTTAAATATGAAAATGAATATTACTAGACTATTTTTGGCATCTGGTCAAAATTTTCTGCGAAATTTGTTTAAAATTTGTAGTTTCATTAAATTCTGAGTTTCAAATTTTTTTTTAAAATGCTAAACTTTTGGACTTGACTTATATCCCCTCTATATTTGTAAAAATTTATGGACATATTCAGTACTTGTAGTATTTTGGCCTTTGACAGTATCCTCAGTATTTCTGAAATTTTGTTGCTAGACTCACTGACATCATCTAATAATGATTAGTTTAATATCTCACCTTGCCCATATCCTCGTTTTCAAACACAGGATGTTTGTGGCGTGTCGGAGGAGAGGGAATCAGAGTCCTGTCCAGCGGTAACTCTGGGTCACTAGTCACCAGGCCTGGTGAAGCAAGTGAAGATTAAATTGATATGATTCATTTAAAGTCTTTCCACACATGAACCATGTAATATGACTAGAGAAATGTCTGTATTCCTTCCACACACCCTGTCTTCTCAGTGTCTGGTAAGCTTCACTGATCTTGGCCTCATTGGGAAAAGCCACTGTCCAGCTGTATAGCATCTCTATAATCTTCATCTTCACCTTCTCTGGAGTGCTGTCACCCATGTACTGGAAACAAGATGTGATGTAAAAGAGATGGGATAATAAAACATAAACTTAACACATAAAGTCAAATCCAAAGCTATACAAATGGCAATACAGCGTAAGCTCACCTTTGGAGACACAACTTTAATCAGTTCATTCAAAAACCTATATTTTGCTACTTCATTATGAAACCTTGTCCCACAGTTCTTCATACATGCCTCCAATACCTGCGCACACACATACAAAAAAAAAACAAAACAAAACACTAGATATTTAAAAATAAGTCCAAGTGTGAATTGTTGCTTCAATAACTTCTTGTTTAAGCATTTCTTACTGTCAGAGCCTGAAGTGCTTCCCATTCCTGTGGCGAGTGGATTTTGTGGACGAGCAGCGTTACTGCTATTTGAGGACTGCAAGAAAATCCAGATGAGAAATCAGTTTAAAATCAACTACATTTTCATCTAATGTGGGGGATGAAATGATTGATTTGATAAGACTTCACAGACATACCCCTCCAGTTCCTTGTTGATCTGGTCACAGAAGCCTATGATGTACTCCCAGTCCTCCTGTCTGTTGGTTGGATGGGTGGCTTTATCTGAAAAAGTGTGAGAAAAGTAAAGGAAAAACCAGCATCACAGAACCACGGACCCCTGCAGTGCAGTGTCAAACATTCTAGCCTTTAACGTTCTCTTGGCTACACCACACACTCACTTATCCAAATGTCAACAATATTATTTAAAAAAAATGACTCATCTGCACATTCCACAAGTGGGCGAGTTGTGATATCTCAATCCAACTGGACACTTCTCAGTTATTTTGAACCAACCTGGCCTAACATCTTATTACCTTTAATTATTACATTATTACCTTCAATTTCTCACTCATCTGTATTTGAGAAAGACATCTAATGGAAGAACTTTTTTAAAGCAACATCAATGCAACCCTCAGCTAAATGCAAAAGACATCCTACTCCTACTACAAATGTCTGTCTTGTGATCAACATGACAATGCAGCAACTGTTATCCTTCTTCCTCTATTGTGTTTTTGATGTTGCGTTCATAGTGTTGGCAATATAACGAAGACAGATCTGTAGTCAGCAAAAATATCTGTAATCTATGATCAAATGCAGAGCTTCATGTTTGCAGAAAATCACAGCACACTGAGCTGTCACTTCTCATATGTAGAAAGCTTGAATCCGCCCTGATAAACGAGATGCAGACAGCTCTCCAACCATCCTGCTAATGATGCGCACACCGTAACACACACACATACACATACACACACACACACACACAATCTACCTCCTACAGCTGTCACACAGTTTAAAAGCACTTTTCCCCGCACAGACAGCTCCTAGGCGAGCGGATTTACCGCCCTGTCGTCTGGAGTAATGCAGCTGCCTATTTATTCATATTATTTCATTCATAAAGAAGGGTTAATCACTCACTGAGCCACGATTCGAGCGACTCCCCTTCCTGGTACGCCATAGCACTAAAAACATCGCGTGATGTCACTAGTGGGTGCACGAGAGACAACATTGTCGTCAGAATTAGCTATTTGCAATAATAACACACAATAACAGTAATTGTCGAATTTCAACAACTTCTTTACCTTTACTTTAAAAACAGAAATTTGAAGCCAACGCCGAATTTGAATTTAAATTATTTTTTTTTCTCACAGGCATCTGCAGGAAGTACTAACCCGGGGTCCTTCCTGGCTCTCACATTTTCAACATGGCTGCGTCCATCTCAGGACTATTAAAACCTTGGACACCACGGTAACTGTGATTTTAATCTAAAACAATTGATTATTAGTGTTAGCTGTCTTTTTTTTTTAATATTACATTTCTATGGGGTCATGTTGCCCAGTAATAGAAAGATAGACATGAACGTATTGAAACGTTCCGTGGCTGCGTAATGACACTAAGCTGTATATTTGAGCCCCTAAAAGATTAGCTAATACTGAAAATGACAAGGTGTGTGCTGTGACTGATTCTTATATTCACCAAAATGTCTAAAATAATCATAAATGTGAATCATAAGAGAGCAGGTTGTCGTCACGTATGTCACGGTAAAACTGTAAACAAAATTTTTTGGCAGCTTTTCTTTATTGGAGATAAAAAAAAACAGTTGTCAAACGATGTGTCGTTTACACGTGTCATTTATCAAGTTTAAACAAAATCTTGCTGGTTACAGCTTATCAGATGTGAGCATTGTCTGCTTTTCTGTTTTATATCGCTGCATACTGAACATTTTTGAGTTTTTGGGATGTTTATGGGTCTAAATAAGACCTTAGGAGTCATCATTTTGGGATCTGGTCATTTGTGATGGGCCTTTGTCTTGGTTTTAGGCATTGTGCAGACAAGCGATCAATAAAAATAATTCACTCAATTCATTATCAAACTCAAAATAATTGATTCTCCTTCCTCCCTTACAACACACACAAATATAATCTCAGAAGATAATTTATGAAACTGGTCTGATGTCTTCTCTTGTGCAGAGTGTTGCTGGTCAGATGGAGCAGATACAACCCGTACTATCTGGAGCCCGAGATGAGCAAGGAGGCTTACAGCAAAGCAGAGACAGAGCTGAGTGTGGAGGAAAAAGAGCAACGGGAGCTCAAAGTGCTCAGACCCATCAAAGCAGCAGCCGGCGGGGCCACCAGCTCTGTTTTCTATGACCCTGTTGTCAGGTACAACAAAGAGCTCAAGATCTCACTCAGTATCGCCTCAAATGTGTGCATCTGAGAATTCATGTTAGGTGATCACTGATGTGTTTGATTTTCAGCAAATTCATCAACATGATGATGGAACATGGAAACAAGGTTCTGGCAAAAGATATCATGGCACAGGCAAGAAAACTCAGACACCATCTAACACTGTTCACTATTATTATTTGGCTAATGGTTTCTAAATATCTCCATTTCTCTCTCTACTGCCAGACACTTGAAAACATAAAGAGGAAACAGGTGGAGAAGTACCATAAAGCTCCAGTTGGGAAGAAGGAGGAGATTGAGTGTAACCCCTACATCATCTTTCATCAGGCTCTGGAGAACTGCAAGCCTGTAGTTGGGTTGGCCAGCATACAGAAAGGTGGAAAGTTCTACCAGGTCAGTGAGGAAGACCACTGCTCCTTGATAGTCACAGTTAAACAGATAGTAACCATTAGTACCCAAACAGGTAGTTAAAATGAAAAGAAGATCTGAAAGCAAAGGCTCAGCCAGCCTGTTTTTGGACTCTGGGATAGGCCATTGTCAGAGGCTGCATGTAGCCTCATAGGGACCAATTCTATGATATAATTAGGTGCCAGGCCATCAACAGGATGTAAAAATGAAACTCTGATTTTAAAGTCCTGTTGTAACTTTTAAACCACTCTGTAGTGTAGGGATGCTAAAACAGGTGTATTATGATCCAATTTCTTACATTTTATTTAAAAGCCTTGCAGTGATGTTTGTACAGTCTGAAGCTTTTCTAAGTTGTTTTTATTCAAGCAGGTGAACAGGGCATTGCAGTAGTCCAGGTGAAATGAAATGAAAGAATGTATAATAGTATCTGTATCCTTAAACCAAAGCACAGGTCAAATCTTCACAATGCTCCTTAGTTGATAAAATCAAGACTCAACTGACATAGTTGTTTAAAATTTAGGCTGATATCTCATATTATGCCAAATTTTTTAGCTGCTATTTTAACATTGCTAAAAACCCCAGACTTGGCAGAACTTTTTGCCATCCAGTGAGTCAAAATCCAATAGTGAAAGCAGTGTGCTGAGGTCTGTAGACTCTTTCAAAAGATATTGCTGAGTCTTTAACATAACAATGGTAAGAAATATCACAAATATGGCTCAGAGGAAGCCTGTAGATGGAAAAGACAATAGGACCAAAAGCTGACCCTTATTATTAATAAAGTTGATCATTATTAATAATGTCCTCTTAATGCCCACCTAGGTGCCCGTCCCTCTTACAGACAACCGCCGTCGCTTCCTTGTTATGAAATGGATGATAACAGAGTGCCGAGACAACAAGCACAGACGCACACACATGTATGAAAAACTTTCCCAGGAACTGCTGGCAGCTTTTGTCAAGGAGGGCAACATTATCAAAAAGAAACACGAACTGCACAAGATGGCTGAAGCCAACAGAGCCTATGCCCACTACCGCTGGTGGTAGCGTTCTTCACATGCCGGGTATGAGGCACAGAAGAAAAACTGCAGAACTGTCACAGCTCCTTTCAGGTGTTTGCCAACATTGACAGAGTGGTGAGCGAGTTAGTCAAAGGTGGAAGACATTTGCCACAGAATATCATGGGAAATCCGACACACTGTAAATAGTGAGCATTGTACTGGATGGCTGATGGAAGGATTATGGTAAAATGACTACAGGACACAACAGTTTAATATAAATATTAACTGAATGAACGCTGTCACTTTTTGTATTGCCCACAGTATAGTTGTGCTTAAGCATACTGTAAAAATGACACACAATAAACTGAATTCAATAAGAACATATGATTTATTTGAACAAATCAATTTCCATTCAAAGTAGAACTCAACCATAAAAAATGGAATAATGTACAAATGCTGTAACAGTAATAAAATATAAAAATATAACACAAGGACCTCGACTGTGACTACAGCATTTAAACTTTATTTCTGGATTCTGATTACTAATAAGTCATTAAATGCTGACCTTTGCAATTTTTTTTTTTTTTTATATTTTAGTAGCTAAACCTCTATTCTGAAAATTTAAGAATTTTTCACATTTCTTTGTCCTCTGAATTATACCATTCAGTAATTTGCCCAGCTGCTGGGAAACAATTTAGGAATTGGGATTGTCTTTCTTCAAATCACAAATTACACTAGTCTATACATTTCTTAAATTATGAACTTTATAAGAGATATACTTACCCATGCTTGTGTCCTTTTTATTCCAAGAAAAATTTTAAAGCCATAACTGAGTCCATTGACAAATGTAACACGAGACTAGGAAGTAAAACTAATGTCACAGAATTCAGCTTCACAGTGCTGCTACTGCTGGTGGAACCTTAACAGACAAGAAATTTAAGTAGATTTCAACCAGAGATGAAAACAAATTGGGCCTTTTTTCTTCACCATGGCAATATATACCTGACCTCTATGTGAAAGGAAAAATGCTCTGTACGGCATATTGGAACAATACGAATAAATTATGAAATCTGATGTACTGAAATTCAATCAGCACCTGGAATTATCTCAATTTAACTGTGATTCTGTACGCAAATTTAAAAAGCATCAATAAAAATTTAAAAAACAATCATATTTAAATCTAAATTGTAACCACTTACAATGTTTGGTTTGAAAGGGAACATCACATTCTATGAAAAATAATCCCTGAAAATCCAGAATGCGTCCTCTGATAAATGAAACCTCCCTCACAAAACAACTAGCAAAGAAATATTAACACAAAACTCCTCTGAAATGTCAAAATAATAAAATCGTTTATAAATTTAAAATTGCTTGCTAAAATATATCCAAACTAAATAATTAAAACATTAACTTTCATTAAAATATTGGTCATAAAAAAAATATTGGTCTTAAAAAAAGCAAAGCAAAAACCAAATCAGCTTGGTTCTGACTGGAATGTCTACTCAAACTACTTTGGATTGATTGAAAATAATAATTTGAAATGTTTTCTTAAAACAGGAATGCCAGCAAGGTAATAAAAAAATAACTATTTGACCTTAAAAACAACAGCAGCTTCTTCAGCTATAACCAAAGCAGAACTCCTTTTGAACACAGTGTACCTGAATGTAGCTAAACTCAAGAACTAAACTTGCTGTTTCACTTTTTGTTTGCTATTGCACATTCCACTTCTCTGATGCCATGTCAGCATTCTTTTTAAACAAACGGAACAAGTCTATTTTTCTTTTTTTTCTTTAAGGTTTTGAACTGCCATCTTCACTTGGCCTTCCAAGAATCTTTTTGTCCTCCTCAACTTTCCTCAATTACCACTGACTGAGCCAAAAGATTAAACTGCACATCATTAAATTGCTGGTTTTTTCATTGAGAAAGGAAAGACACTGACCTCTCAAATCCAAATGGGCCATCCAAGGTGCTCAGAGATTGGCTAAAACAGCTGCAAAACTGCTGCTAACACCTCTTGTCCAAAAGAACCGTCCTAGTCTGCGATTTCACTGTAGTAGTACTTGTGGGCGGTATCGCTGAGCACCCAGCCGCCGGCCCTGAACTCCAGGATCTCCAGCAGCAGCAGACGTGTCATGGAGCTGAGGCCCACCTGCAGCAGGAAGCCATCCCGGAGCAGGAAGAAGAGATCGTCCATCCGTTGGTTGTTCACCCTCTCCAGCTGTTCCCCAATGCGATGAAGCTGCACCACCAGGCAGTCCACCTGTTGGGGAATGTAGATGACAGGGGAGATTTCAGCAAGTTACTTAAAAAAAACAAAAAGAGCAACTAAGTGAGAGATCAAACAGTCCAAATGAAACAATGGAAAAAGGTGTTTCTTTAAATTTGCTCCATCTCCAAATACAATTTTTGGAGTACAGTATCAATATATTTTCAACTGTTCCCCTAGATTTGTTTTTATCAATCAATCTTTACTTATATAGCACCCTTCATACAAGTAAATGCAACCCAAAGTGCTTCACAGGTGATTGACAAATAAACACAAAATACTGATTAACAGTTAATTAAAATATACATAATTTAAGATCAAACAAGTTAAATAAAATTAAAATATAAAATCATAAAACACTACATGAAAGCCAAGCTGAACAGATAGGTTTTAAGTTTACATTTAAAAATATCAATGTTTTCAGCTCCTCTCACATCCTCAGGAAGGCTGTTCCAACGATTCGGAGCATAATGGCTAAAAGCTGCATCACCAGAACTTTTAGTTCTGCTCTTTGGGACAGTTAACAATAAAGTGCAAGAGGATCTGAGAGGTCTTACTGCTTCATAAATGGAAAGCATTTCTGATACATATCTTGGTGAAAAACCATGCAATACCTTATAAACCAACAAAAGAATCTTAATCTTAAGTTTCTTTAAAGATCTTAAAGAATCTTAAAATCAATACGAAAACTGACAGGAAGCCAATGTAAAGACTTTAAAATAGGAGTAATGTGTGCTCTCCTTCTGGTCCTAGTCAGCACTCATGCAGCAGAATTCTGAATTAATTGCAGGTGATTTATAGTCTTTTTGGGCAGACCAGACAGGAGAGCGTTACAGTGGTCAAGCCTACTAGTTATAAAAGCATGTACTAGTCTCTCTGTATTACTCAGAGAGTAACACAATTTACTGATGCAATGGAAAACCCTCCTGAACAGCATTCAGAAACATGATGGAACAGTCAAATAATTCCACTGAAATGATGTTACAAACTAATGTGGAAGTGAGTCATGATGTTAAAACAAACTCTACATTAGGGACTTGGTGCAGACAGTACTGATCAATTACAATACGGGACACACGGGCTGCATCGTATCTATGATATCACAGGTATTTGGCTCTGCCTGTCCGGTATACATGCAGAGTGAGTGAGTGGGGGAGGGGGAGAGAGAGAGATATGGTAGTATGCATTGTAATATCTATTCTAGACCATCTGGTGGCCCCTTGTTTAGCCACCTTAAAAACAAAATGCAACAAAAGCAATGATCATGCTCACCTCCTCCTCATTCATCAGAGCATCTGGCTGTGCCAGCCTGGTCAGACAGTCATACACAGGATGGACCAAGGCCACCATGGGCACGTTGTTCACCTAAGCATCAAGAAATACATGGACTAAATTTATAGTTGCTGACTTATTTTCAAGTGTCAAGTGGATTAGAATGTTGATCAGGACGAATGCAGTGGTGCTTCAGTATATTTTATGGTTTGTACCATACATACTGTCTAGTAATGCCTGATTATTCTGTACACTACATCAGTGAAAACTTTATAGAAAAATTAAAGAAGTTGTACACATGATAGTCTTCACACGGGTTCAGTATCTTACTTTGAGGTAGTCGAAGATATTGCAGATGAAAGTGACGAAGCACACCCAGTCCTGCAGTGAACGCTGCCTTGTCTCCTCGCGGCCCTTGAACTCCTGCTGCAGCCGATTCAACAAGTTTCTCCTGAACACATTTCCATTGCCCAGCTTGGCTTCAGCCTGCATAAAATAACCACAGAAAACCAATGTTAGACAGGCAGAGGAACTATGAAGGGTAAAAAACAAAACAGTGGTTTTAGGGTAAGTTGGCCTGTTTACTACCAATTAGGCAGGGACAGATAAAAGGATTAAGATGGGATTTAAGTGAAAGGAAGGAAGGATTAGGAAATATCTGCACTATTTACCTTAAATCCCTTTATTTCACTGGTTATTAGGGTCTTATGCCCTAAATAAATGAACGAGGACCACAACTGTAATGAAACAATGATAGACAACAAGAAGCTGCTGACAGTACGCACCTGCACGATGGTGTAGCACATACGCCCAGCCTCTTTGCTGAACACCTGGTCCTTCATAGATTGATCTATGATGATGTTGGATACCTTTTCCAAGTTCACTGAACTGGGATCTGAAAGAAAAGTTATACTTTGAGTAAAAAATTGCAGTCATGAAGAGGCTAATTTACATTGTGGATGCTTAGTGGTCATTTATTTCTATCCACAAAATGCCAATGCAATTATAACACGGAACCCTAATGCTGTAACCACAGTATAGTAAAATGCCAACCTTTCAGTGCTTTTTTCAGCAACATCTGGGTGTCCAGGTCAAATGACTGGATCTTGTAGTCTTCTTTAGTGGAGTTTTCCATCATAGATTGATTGTAGCACCCAAAGTTGCCTGAGAGATGTCACACTGTGAAAAACAGATGCAATACTTTAAGAAGAGCACGACATGGCTTTCTACTCAACACACACCTTTCACACAAATTACGCACTATTGGTGCACATTATAAGCCTGTGCACATGACACTTTGCAGATATTAAACACGCAACAATGACTTTGAGAACAATAACCACATTCTCTGGTGTCATCAGATCGGGCTGCTCTCCACAGCTCTTTCAGGAGGGATTACATCAGGACAAATAATGCCCTAAAAATGACTTCAACTCGTCGTGACACATGAACAAAGCACATAACGTGCACAGATCGGATTTAAACCGGCACAAAACATAAAGTACATGGTTAGCACTTTACGTATATAGCTGTAATGCTGTGCAAATGTAGGGAAATACGTTTTTAATCACAAGTCCTTATTGAGTCCAACTTAATTTTGTGGAAACATTAATTTCCTCATTAACAAACATATAGCATAAACTAGCTAGTCAGCTCATTTTTACTTTTATAAACCCTAATGTTGCTGCTGGTGCCCTACTTCACAACTAGTATCAGCTAACTGCTAAGTACCTGTAATGCTAACTAATCTTAGTAAGTTTAACAATGTTAACATGATATCCACCTAAAGAAATGGTTCGAGTTTTTGGTGACAGTCTGTGAAAACCCGACAAATAAAACAGAACTGCCATTAGTACGTTAGAATGATTAACATTTACTTACATTTCGAAGCTGCCATGCAAATATGTTGCTATTTATTTATTTAGCATCGTAGCCGCTGCTCAGTTTCCGTTAAAAAGTAAAGAACAAGACTTCCGGCCGAAGGTTTTACCAGAATAAAAGCATCACCTACAAATTAAGACGAAGGGATGTAAAACATTTTGACAAGCAGAGACAAGTCCCAGGTCCTCTAGTTTAAGTTTCGAGTGCAAACAAGTCAAATCGAATGCCAGTGAAAATGGAGCTAAACACCAACAAAATACTCGTTAATATGTCTTCTTAATTAATAGATAGATAGATAGATAACTTTATTGTCATTCAAGGACACGTAAAAAAACAGTGCACTAGAACG